>BQNB010012509.1:51631-79004 GCA_026074375.1 Tanacetum coccineum
TCAAGAACTAGGTAGTCTAGATGAACAACTATATCTATAATAAGTCTGAAATAAGGGTGAGATGTTTAGCTAGATATTGTATTCAACAGTTTATATGCATGTTTAAATCAGTTGCAAGTTCATGATTAGAGACTGCTCATTTAGACATTCTATTGAACAGCTATTATACAATATACTCGTGAAGCCACAAACATATCAACTGATACATCAATAAGATATAAATTTTGTTCTTAAATATTGCTCAATCTGTCATTTAAATGTATGCACAAACATTATAAAATCATAAATTTATGCTAATAATACGAAACACAAGCATAATCACGAACGATGAACACGTATAGTCAAAGATCAGACATGTGAAGTACCCTGATTCTGTAATGACGAAACACAAACATGTTAAACCAAAACGTGCGACCTTGATAGAACACTTACGGAACTTGAGTGGCCTTAACAAAACTCATATGAAACTTGTTTACCATTTCGTGACTTATTAATCTTTTTCTAAATTACAACAGTTACTTGTACGTAAAGTTAGTTAGAGAAAGTAGCGATTATCACGGATGGTATGTGACTGCTTCACATTCATCTCCCAATTCACACTTGCACACCATCATAAATGTAAAATATACAGAGATAACGAGATCGTGTCCAACAAACAGAATGCAATTGGCATGGAATCTCCAAAAAGTTCTATAACATCTACAGTTGACTTTAGCTCCTTGGTTTGTCCTTCAATTTTGTACCAATATGAATTGATTGAAAACATCTAATCATCTATATTTGACTACTAATAACATGGTTTAAAATAATAAAATTTGTTAACCATTAACAAATGTATGAGGTGTTTCACGATAAAAGGACATTGAGAGACCATTTATCAGGATAGCCACAAATATTAATCTGGCGTCCAAGCCATTACACCGTGAGGAACTGATTTTAATCCTCCAGAATTGGTAAACGGACGCCTTTTAAAGTAGTAGTAAATTATACCATTTAAACATAAAAAACAAAAAAATATATAAATGGAATGATAAAAAAAAGCTCAGTGGAAGGAGAAGTCGTTTAAAATAGAGATCACGGCAAGATTATTAATCTTGTCCACTACCCTTTTACACTCTCAAGTGCTTAGCCTCATCATAGATATATTTTATCATACCATTTACTAATTAGTTTTAATGAAAAAAAATACATAAAAAAAGAGCCTCAGTGTGTGTAACATCAGATCATTGATTTAGAATCTCACTGAAATCCGCTAAGATAATTAATTTTTTCATCATAAGCTCTATAAAAAAATAAAGATTTATAATGTGCTCAGACAGCCAAGGGTTTTGTCGTCAAACTTTAATGGGAAGAAGAGCCCAAGATCAGAAACTCTAGTCCACAATATGCTTCATCACCGCACAAAATTCATCGTAAAAAAAGATAAATATACAAAAACTAGATATTGAAAAAGATAAAAGAGAAGATAATACAATAAAGATGAAATAATGGAGAATGAAGAAGTGGTGTTTGTTTGTAGAAGAGGCGGCAGGTGTTTGTAAATTTATAAGGTTTTCAGTCTTGTTAACCTAATTTGTGTTTTTGAGGATTTGTTAGATTTTGTGGGCTTTTATGGAATCCGTGTTCTTTTGGGCTCTAAGAACTTTAGGAGATGCACTTAAATTTAGTTGTAGATATTACGCATACAATTTATGCATATCACATGTCACTAAACGTATACCACAAAGCCGAAACATGTAATTTACTAATTCCAAACAAACACCCAAGTAAATTTAGGTAATTAAAACAATATTTAACAAAATATGTACATTTAAAAGTAATTAACATATCATTTTCTTTTATTTTTACAAATTATGATTCTAGAAACTTATAACTAATTGGCCTCTAAATACATAACCAATTGCAGTCATTCTCAATCAATAATGCGTTTCATGATAAAATGTATGAGGTGTTTCACGATAAAAGGACATTGAAAGACCATTTATCAGGATAGCCACAAATATTAATATGGCGTACAAGCCATTACACCGTGAGGAACTGTTTTTAATCCTCCAAAATTGGTAAACAGACGCCTTTTCAAAATACTAAATTTTACCATTTGAATCTCTTCTACTAGAATTAAAGTGCAATATTCCGAATACCGTATATTAGCTAAGAAAACATCAATCAGTTTTTCAACATTGAGTTTCTCTACATATCATTTAAGAGAGAGTCCGATGATGATGCAGAGAAACTCAATGTTGAAAAACTGGTAGATGCACCCTTAGCTAATACACGGTATTTAAAATATTGCATTTTAACAAATATATGAGGTGTTTCACGATAAAAGGACATAGAAAGACCATTTATCAGGATAGCCACAAATATTAATATGGCGTCCAAGCCATTACACTGTGAGGAACTGATTTTAATCCTCCAGAATTGGTAAACGGACGCCTTTTAAAGTAGTAAATTATACCATTTAAACATAAAAATATATAAATGGAATGAAAAAAATAAGCTCAGTGGAAGGAGAAGTCGTTTAAAATAGAGATCACGGCAAGATTATTAATCTTGTCCACTACCCTTTTACACTCTCAAGTGCTTAGCCTCATCATAGATATATTTTATCATACCATTCACTAATTAATTTTAAAGAAAAAAAATACATAAAAAAAAGAGCCTCAGTGTGTGTAACATCAGATCATTGATTTAGAATCTCACTGAAATCCGCTAAGATAATTAATTTTTTCATCATAAGCTCTAAAAAAAATAAAGATTTATAATGTGCTCAGACAGCCAAGGGTTTTGTCGTCAAACTTTAATGGGAAGAAGAGCCCAAGATCAGAAACTCTAGTCCACAATATGCTTCATCACCGCACAACAACAAAAAATAATTCTATAAAAAAAAGAAGTATAAAAAAGAGAGAGAACATATTTAGACCTGGAGATAGGAGAAGAATGAAGATATGAATGAATGAGAAAGAGGCGATATGCGTCTGGATTTATATGTGTATCTGATTATTAGGGTTTTGAATATTAGGGTTGTAGGAATTGGGTTTACCTCTATGGGCTTTTGTGGAAATCGTATCGATATGGGCTTTTACAGATGTATGTTTGGGTCTTATTTTAAAAGTGAAAATTAATTAATATATATACTCAAACACATTTGGCCCGGTAAAAAAGAGCTCAAAAACTTTAAAAAACTTAGCTCACCTGCCCATTTCAAAGATTAGTGAAAAAACAAGCACAGTTGTTCGCGCGTTGCTGCGGGGCGGTGTTTCTTTTATCATAGATGTGAGTGTGTTTTTTTTTAAATTTGTATGGTAAGATTTCAAAGTTTTATAAGCGTGGTTTGCGTGTGCTAATTTTTTAAAAGTTATGTGTTTAAAGGTTGTTTTTTTTTGCTATTTGAGTTTTTTTTAATATAATTTTATGAGATTTGGGTAAATATATGTTAAGCGTGATTGTCCGCGCGTTGATGCGGGGCGTTAAATTTTTTTTTATTTTGTGCGGCTTTATTTTTCCGGTCTCATGTTTAATAGTTTTTTTATATAGGCTTATGTGTTGGGCGTCATGTCGTGGGTATTTTTTGATCTGAATAAATCAATAATTTTGTAATTTTTTTTCTTATTTTGTGCCGAGCAAAGAATTTTTTTATTATTATTATTTTGTGCAATAGTTTCTTTTTCTATATGAGCTTATATGTTTGGTCTCATGTCGCAGATATTTTTTGATTTGAATAAATAAGTACTTTTGTAATTTTGTTTCCTATTTTGTGCCGAGCAAATTTTTTTTATTAAAGTTGCCTAGTTAAAGAAAAAGAAAAAAAAAAGTCAAATGGGCCGGCCCAAAGTGGGAGCCCAATGGGCCGGTACTGTAGCAACTATGTTAAAGAAAAAATGAAAAAAAAAGTCAAATGGGTCGGCCCAAAGTGGGAGCCCAACGGGCCGGTTACTGTAGCAACCACGCCAAAACGACGTACGCCAATAATACGACGTAAGTTTTAAACCGAACAAATTAGGTATATATATATATATATATATATTTTATAGTATATATATATATATATATATATATATATATATAGTGAGACTTTTTTTTTCAGAACATTCTTAGTGCGAGAACTGACAGAACCACCAAAAAACATTGCATGCACGCCATTCAATAATTGTATTTTTTGGCACATATGTTTTAAAAAAAAGCCTCTATGTTTTAAAAAAACATTAGGTTGTTCTAAATAATTTAATAGAATTGGAAATTCAAAATTTTTTCTTTCGAAGGTGTGATGTATGTTTTTATAATGGTTTTGCAACAACAATATTGCGGCGTGTGTAAGGTTTTTAGTGAAAGATGAGGAAGGTTCATGATGTTATGAAGAACATATGTGGATTTCTTACGAGTATTGGATGGCTTTCATGTAATTTTTTGATTTTTAAAAGGCGAGTGCATGTATGTTTTGTTGGTTTGTCTAATTTCTCGCACTAAGAATGGGATATGTCATCTTTTATGTAATTCATTCAATCAATACAATATCTATCACATTACAAAAGTATCAAACAAACTTAAGTATATAAATAACTTGACAAACGGGCTATAATAATTCAAATGCGTCAAGTATGATACAAAAATCCCCGAACGATGATCAAAATTGAATGAGCTTATGCCAGGTATGTTTGGTAAGAATAGATGTTGCTGGTGCTGGTGTTGGTGCTGGTACTGAAAAAGATTAAAATCATAGCTTTTTTTTAGTGATGTTTGACAAACTAGTTGTAGTTAGAGATTAAAAATGTAAAATGACGCAATTGGACATACAAATAACAAAACCAATATAAATATGTAAAATTATTGATATAAATAAAAAAATATATAGCATCGTATAAATTGTTAAAATGTTTCTCAAAGTTGTCAAAGTGGTGCAAGTAACTGTAGTTGTTAAACAAATGGGGCTACGTGGGGTAATGTCGAGTAATCACAAAAAAATGTAGGAAACGCGTGGTTATTTCCAAGGGCAAACTAGTAATTTTATGAAATATAATCTCCATCTTATTTTTAAATGCCGGATCATGCAGCTTCTTTTTTTAAAACTTATTTTTCCAAAATAATCCATAATCTTTGTTACCCAAACAGTGATTATTTTTCTAATGTGGCTTCTTTTTTAGCAAAATAATTTTAAGCTCTTATAATCTCTCATAATCTGCTACGCCAAACATACCCTTATTCATGAGTTTTTTTCCGTATTTGTGGAGACAATACAATTTACGAAATTACACACCCTCTACAATTTGAAATTCTAATTTAAATTCAATCATTCTAAAAATACACTGTACAAAATATGATTATATCACTTGGTATGTATATTTAAGGATAGTGACATGTAAAGATCATTATTAAGAATAGTGTTATTTCTAATACTAACATAGTTTAGCATAATTTGTCGACGTAGCGACTATTTTGCGATGTTTGATTTTATAAAAGTAATAAATTTGTTATGTAGCAAATGAATCACACAAATGAAGCTCAAACTTATTTTTTTAATATACTACGTATTAGCTTAAAGGTGTGTGGAATAACATATTTAAAAAAAATTGAAATTTCACAATAAATTATGTAGATGCATAGAATAATAAACTCAAAAGTATGTAAATAATTACCATTACTCCGGTTAGAAATAAGTTGTTTAAGTGACGATTCGGAAAATCATAGTAATTTTTTTTAATCATACTAATTTACTATCTAACATTTATCAAATGTTTTTATACTATTCATACACCATTATATATATACTCATTTCACAAGTCACGTGTCACTCTTTCAAGATGACAAATCACTGTTCATCGATGAACATTGTTCGGGTTACTGTTCATCGATGAACAGTGTAGCCCATCGGCCCGGCCCGGCGGTGTTACTGTTCATCGGCCCAAAAAAAATTTACAAACCCCCCCCTCTCTCCTTTATAAAAAAATTTTGCTCGACACAAAATAGGAATTTTTTTTTTACAAAAGCAATGATTTATTATAAAAAAAACTACTAAACATGAGACCGAAAAAATAAACCCGCACAAAATAAATGAATAAAAATAACACCTCACAAAAAAAATTACAAAAGTACTGATTTATTCAGATAAAAAAATACCCGCGACATGAGGCCAAACATATACGCTCATACAAAAAATTACTCGATACAAAATAGGAAAGAAAAAAAAACGTATGCAACATAAAAAAAACCTACTCGGCACAAAATAAGAAAAAAAAATTACAAAAGTATTTAATACGTGATTGCCATTTAATATGAGAAAAAAAAACAAACTATTAAACATGAGCCCGAAAAAATAAACCCAGGAAAAAAAAAGAATAATGCCCCGCAACAACGTTCGAAAAATTAACGCCCGCAGCAACGCGCGGATAATCTTGCTTGTTTAATGAATAGTAAAAGACATAATTAGTCTCGGTGGTTAGTTTTTTTACATGTTAGTTTTTCAATTTTTTAATGACATATAATATTAGTCTTTAGTGGTTACTTTTTATTATATGAGTCTTTCGATTCTTTAGTAACAATATAATATTAGTCCTTAATGAATAGTAATATACATTTTTCTTTCTTGGTGGCTAAGTTTTATTACATGTTAGTTCGAAAATACTTCATATAAGTTTCGATAACATGTACATATTAGAGATGCTTAATTAGAATCTCTTTTCACAGGTACAAATATTATTATTAGGTGGGATATGATAAAAGTGTTCATCTAATATGATTGTAAAAATCATTAAAAAATCATGCATAAGGTTCATATATAATGAATCAAATTCTACACATAAGGTTCATCTATCATGCTTCTCACACGTGAATACAATAAGGGCAATATATCATGAATCAAATTGTACACATACTCGAATTTTCATCTTCTACAATTGCTTTATTACCCGGAATAAACTTCAATACAACAATTATCTACACAATACCCGAAACAAATACACTAATTTATGTGAAGTGAACAATCCACTTCTAAACAACCTGGTCTCATTATCTTAACAAATAGTTTAATACCCATTGAAATCTTAATTAGTAATACAAAGAAACTCCAATGACTTAATTAGTAACACACAATATATCTATAACCAATATCAAACTTAATTAGTAATAAACATAAAACTTCAAAAGACTATAACCAATATCAATGTTTAGTATGCTTTACCATTAGAAATTAATGTTGACGAGGATGAACTACGATAAAGTGAGACCTGCAAAGAAAAGGAAAAAGAAGAATAAGATGAAAGAAAAATTGAGAATCAAAATGAAGAAATATATGCGAATGTCCGGTGTTGAAGCTTTTTAACATGAACACTTCTGAATAGCAAAAGTTTAAAATTTAAATTTTGAGATTTTTAAGAAAACAAATTGGTAGACAACTCATATTTGTTAGTTTTACATACCAGTCTACATTGATAATTTGCCTTAACTTGGAAACTACTAACATGCAAAGTCAAATGCTTGCCTAAAATATGAGGAGTACATCAAAGCAGCGTTAAACGTTTTAATGCAGATTTTTTAAACAATTAACATACCATGTAGATTAGGGGCAATTTCAAAGTAGCTAAGTCAAAACTCGTTTGTACACGTGGCACATTGTTAGGACATAGTATTTTTAGAAAAAATTAATTATAAAGAGGCTAAAAACTCTCTTTTATAAAAGAGTATAGATAGATAGATATAGCATGGATTATATTTGTTAGAAAGGATAAGGTTTGAGGGATAATCAAATATCATCATTTCCCGGTTTAGAAGATCACGTCTTGAGCCACAATTCACGGATCAAATTGATTGAGATTGATTTTGTTTCCTTATTTAGCTCTTAGACTCATGTATAAATAATGATAATGAGGTTATTGTAAAAATATCAATCAATAAACCAATGTTTAAACCCCTCTGTATGTTAACATGGCATCAGAGCCAAGTTCTGGTCTCATCATCTATTAACGTTCTTTTTCCTGCCACATAAACCAACGTTAAACCCTAAGCCACCATATCTGGTGTTGGCGACTCTGGATCTGATCTAGCAATTCAACTAGCAAATCTCTTGCAAACTAATGTCAATCAACAGCCACAAAACCCTAAACTTTCCGATAACCTTCAAATCAATCTCAAATTAAACAGTCAAAACTACGCCTTATGGGCTCGGATGATCTGAGTCGCCATAGGCGGAAGATCAAAAACCTTACTATCTCACTTAACCACAAATCCACCAGAACAAACCAACGAAAAACATGAGACATGGGAACAAGAAGACCTGATCGTGTTTTCATGGCTCATCCAAAACATCAAACCGGTGTTAGCCGGCAATCTTACCGAATATTCCACTACAAAAAATTGTGGGATGCCTTGGTAACCACTTATAGCAGTAGAAAATACAAACTACAAATATTCAACATGCATGTCAAAGCCAACGAACTCAAACAAAGTGACAAATCTCTAGAAGATTTCTTGATTGCATTACAAGGAGTATGGGGAGAAATAGATCGAACAGATCCAAACCTCATGAAGTGCCCAGAAGATATCAAGACATATGCAAAAATCAGATCTGACCAAAAACTCTTCCAATTTTTGAATGTATTGGATCAAAAATTCGAACCCATCAAACGGGAAATCCTTCGGGTTGACCCACTCCCTACCGCCGAAGCCACATACGCCAATGTTGGTGAGGAAGCCGCTCACCAGAATATTCTGGGAGCAACTAATAATGAACCACATGGCATAGCTACCGGCTTAATCGCCGGAGAAACCGAAGGAGTTGTGTTCGTAACAAAGGGATACCGCCGGAACGACGACAAGAAGAAATGGGTGACCAAAGATGATAAATCTCACCTTAAATGTGAAGAATGTGGCATGTCGAGGCACACAAAAGAATAGTGCTTCCGTATTATCGGATACCCGGATTGGTGGACCGATGGCAACAAAAAGGGTACCAAAAGTGCCAAAACTGAGAAAGAAAAGGTTCCTACCACCAATACTAGCTCTATCAACAAAGAGAACACAAATGATGGCCGACGATCAGATGGTGGTTTTGGAGGACTAGCGGCGGCCGGAAACAAGGGAGTAGGAGGTGACTTCTCGGTAGCAGGTAAAAGGGAAAAAGGATTTGTAAAAAACTCAAATGCCCCACTTTCTCAAAATTCTTTGTTTCCGTGTATAAATAATGGGCTTAGATATATACAAAGTTTTTTTAAGTGTTTAGAATGTCCACCAATTGTTAATGGATCGGCTCATATGGCCCAAAGCAGTTTTAAAAAACCAAGCGGGCCATGGATATTCGATTGTGGAGCGACTGACACCATGACATACGAGGTTTCTGATTTTACTGAAATATCAAAGCCCAGGAAAACACACATCCAAGCCGCAAACAGAGAAAGAATAGATGTAAAAACCGGAGGAACGATTGAAATTTCTCCTAACATTAAATTGCCTAATTGTCTCTATGTTCCTTCCTTGTCACATAAACTTTTGTCAATAAGCCATGTGACAAAAGAACTCAATTGCTCAGTACTCATACATCCAACCTTTTGTCTCTTACAGGATATCAGGACAGGACGGATTATTGGGCGTGGCACTGAGAGAGAGGGACTGTATTATGTTGATGAAGTGACTACAAGTGGAACTGTGATGCTAGCTCTTGAACAAGTGAAAGAGAAGCATGGTTATGACACATAAGACTGGGACATCCTTCCGTTAGTTATTTACATATACTGTTTCCTAAACTTTTTTCTTTGAATAAACTAATTTCTTGTGAAGCTTGCATATTAGCTATAAGCCACAGACAAACCTTTAAACCTAGTAATACTAGAGTTAAAGTACCTTTTTCATTAATTCATTCGGATGTGTGGGGTCCTGCCCCTGTTATTAGGGGACAAAGTTTTCGGTATTATGTAATATTTGTTGATAATTGCACCCGGATGACTTGGATTTATTTTTTGAAAAATAAAGCTGAAGTATATGATAGATTCACGACATTTTATGGCATGATTCAAACACAATTCCAAAAAACTATCCAAATTGTTAGGTCATATAATGGTGGAGAATATATGAACTCACAAATGAACCTATTTTTTCAATCCAAATGGATAGTTCATCAAACCACATGTCCTCATACCCCGGAACAAAACGGCGTCGCTGAACGGAAAAATAGACTTTTGTTAGAAATGACTAGAGCTCTAATAATTGAATCCAATGCTCCAAAATTTTTTTGGCCAGAAGCTCTAGCCACTGCCACCTACTTGATCAACCGACTTCCTACAAAAATCCTAAAAATGAAAACCCCATTAGAAACACTCTCTGAGTACCATACACTTCCGCAAGTGCTTACCCTTGAACCTAAAGTTTTTGGATGTACGGTATTTGCTCATATTCCAAAATCATATCGTGATAAACTTGATCCGTGTGCCGAGAAATGTGTTTTTGTGGGATATGGAGTAAATCAAAAGGGATATAGGTGTTATAATCCAAAAACTCGTCACATGATCACCACAATGAATTGTGATTTTCTTGAAACCAAGTATTTCTACTCCTCCCAACACAGTGGTCAGGGGGAGAGAGAATGTATCGACACACTTAGTTGGTTGAGTTATGGTACACATGAAGGAGGAAGGAACCATAGTACACAGAATGAGTCTCCTTTCTCCACATATCTACCCCCCCGCAACACAGTGGTCAGGGGGGAACAATATGACACACTGAGTTGGCTAAGATATACTTCAGAAGAAAGTTATGCAAATCAGAATACCACATCTGCTGGAGCTCAGGAACAGTCTTCTCTAAATATCAGTGCCACTGAAGATACTGTCCCAAACCTGATATCCGAGGTAAGTAACTCTCAACCAAGTGATTCCCTTGATTAAATTCCAGAAAATATCCATGAAACTGTAGGGGTGCAGGAACATGAAGAACCTACTCTAATAGAGGTTCCAGAAAAATATGTACTTCCAGCAAGGTCAAACAGAGGAATCCCTCTGAAGCGATACACCCCAGAAAAAGCCTCCAGAAGTTCTAAGTATCCTATAGCCAACATAGCAAGAGGAAATCTATCTAAAGAAGCAAAGGCATTCTTCACAGGTTTATATTCAGAAGAAACTCCATCAAATGTAGAACAAGCCTTGAAATCAAAGAAATGCAAGAATGCTATGGATGTTGAAATGGATGCGCTGATGCGAAATGGAACATGGGACAAATGTATTCTTCTACAAGGGAAGAAACCTATAGGATGCCGCTGGATCTTCACAATCAAATATAAACCAGATGGTACAGTTGAAAGATATAAAGCCCGATTGGTTGCCAAAGGATATACTCAAACATATGGGATTGACTATATAGAGACTTTTTTTCCAGTTGCAAAAATAGATACAATAAGAGTTCTATTCTCAATAGCAGCAAATCAAGGCTGGCCTCTTCATCAGTTCGATGTGAAGAATGCATTCTTACACGGAGAATTAAAAGAAGAATTATAGATGGAGGCCCCGCCTGGATTCTCTCAGGATTTCAAACATGAAGAAGTCTGTAAGTTGAAGAAGTCTCTGTATGGGCTAAAGCAGTTACCCAGAGCATGGTTTGGCAAGTTTATACTGGCAATGAAAAAGTATGGATACAAATAAAGTAACTCAGATCACACCCTATTTCTTAGTCACAGAGGAGATCGTATGACATGTTTAATAATCTATGTTGATGACATGATTATCACCGGGAATGATGAAAGTGAAATAAAGAAGCTAAAAGAAGGATTATGTGTAGAATTCAAAATGAAGGACTTAGGAAACCTAAGGTATTTCCTTGGAATTGAAGTTATGAGATCACAGTAGGTGATATTCATTTGTCAGAAAAAGTATATACTAGATCTCCTAGCAGAAACAAGGATGATTGATTGTAAGCCAACTGATACACCTATGATTACCAATAAAAAATTATTTATGAAGACTAAAGCCAAACTTGCTGATAGAGATAGGTATCAACGAATGGTAGGGAAGCTAATATATCTATCTTATACTCATCCAGATATAGCATATGATGTTGGAGTGGTGAGTCAGTTCATGCACCAACCAGGTAGATCACATCATGCAGTTTTAAGAATTGTCAGATATCTAAAGGGAACCACCGGTCATGAAGTGTTGTTCAAAACAAATGGTCATTTAAATATCCAGATATTTACCGATGCTGACTGGGCTGGAAACAAAGGAATCTTGTCACATGGAAAAGTAAAAAGCAAAAAGTCATTTCCTTATCAAGTGTCGAGGCTGAATTCAGAGGTATTGCTAAAGGATTGGCAGAAGCATTGTGGATAAGAAAACTTGTTTCTGAGATAGGGTTCCCTCCGAAAGAGAGTATTCGGATCATGAGTGATAACAAAGCTGCTATCCAAATCTCAAAGAATCCTGTGCAACATGACATAACTAAACATGTAGAAGTTGACCGACATTTCATCAAAGAGAAACTTGAAACTGAGATTATCAAATTACCATTTGTCAAATATGAAGATCAACTTGCGGATATCCTGACAAAAGCAGTGGGAATGGTCATACTCTACAAATGTCTAAACAAGTTGAATTTTGGTGATCCCACTATTCAACTTGAGGGGGAGTGTTAGAAAGGATAAGGTTTGAGGGATCAGCAAATATCATCATTTCCCAGTTTAGAAGATCACGTCTTGAGCCACAATTCATGGATCAAATTGATTGAGATTGATTTTGTTTCCTTATTTAGCTCTTAGACTCGTGTATAAATAATGATAATGAGGTTATTATAAAAATATCAATCAATAAGCCAACGTTTAAACCCCTCTTTATGTAAACAATACTATATTCTAACATATAAAATGTAACTTTTTGGCCTACCAAACGTGACTCAAGAGTGAGTTGTGAGCCTCAACTATCAAGAATGTTAACCTCTTGCTTGCCTGCCCCCACAACAACTCCGGTCTTTGCAAGTGGTTTGCAGAAGAAGACAGAAACCTGGTAGTTGCAAAACACAATAAAATATGAAAGACTAAACAATGCCCAAACTACATATTTGTTAGTTACAAACTTATATTAGTATCCTAATTCAGTAAGCCAATTCCACGTGGACCACATGTTTAAAAAGGTCGAACAAACTTTATTAAGAAAATAAAATTAAAAAACGAGTAAAATCATGCAAGTTTAGTGCTAAAGATGATGAGTTAGGTAATATTTCTGCTCAAATAAAGGTTATGTGTTTGGATATTATCCTTCGATACGTATAATGACTTATTTAAATAAGCTAAGGCAGTAACAAAGAAGTTTCGTACCCAATATATTCTATTTGCAGAAATATAAGTCTTAAGTTAGCCGTCAGCTTTGACTACTCCTTTACTATAAATATCAAAGATGTTGTATCACAAAGACAACAAACAAACATACACTCTTTTCAAGGTCTCTCTTCGTTAAGCTTTTTGTTCTTGTATTACTAAAGCATTTACAAGTGATAAATTGATCACCTAGTTTCAGAAATGGGAGTAGGAGGCCGAATGTCAGACTCACCTGATCAAAAGATGGCATTCTTAAACGTGTCCCGATTGATCCACCGTTCTCACTGAGTGATCTAAAGAAAGCAAACCCTGCTCATTGCTTTGTGCGTTCTGTCATTCGTTCATCGTATTATGTCGTTCATGATCTCATTGTTATGTACGTTTTTTACTTCTTAGCAAACAATTATATTCCTCTTCTCCCTACTCCTCTAGCTTGCTTAGCGTGGCCATTTTACTGGTTTTGCCAAGCTAGCATCCTCACCGGGTTATGGGTCATTGGTCATGAATGTGGTCACCATGCATTTAGTGAATACCAATTGGTTGATGACATTGTTGGATTCGTCCTTCATTCTGCTCTTTTTACCCCTTATTTCTCTTGGAAATATAGTCATCGAAGTCATCATGCCAACACAAACTCACTCGATAATGATGAAGTTTACATTCCTAAACACAAGTCCAAAGTCATGACTTATTCCAAAATTCTTAACAATCCACCTGGTCGAGTGTTCACTTTGGTTTTTCGCTTAACACTAAGGTTTCCTTTATATCTTTTAACTAACGTCTCTGGCAAGAAATATGAAAGGTTTGCCAACCACTTTGATCCTTTGAGTCCTATTTTTACTGAGCGTGAACGAATTCAGGTTGTGCTATCGGATATTGGTATTATTGGTGTTGTTTACGCACTTAAGCTTCTTGTCGCGGCAAAAGGGTTCACTTGGGTAATGTGTATGTATGGTATTCCCGTGATAGGAGTACACGCTTTCTTTGTTTTGATCACTTATTTACACCACACTCATCTCTCATTTCCTCATTATGATTCAACCGAATGGAAATGGATCAAAGGAGCCTTATCAACAATCGATCAAGATTTTGGACTTCTAAACAGGGTATTCCATGACGTTACACACACTCACGTCTTGCATCATTTGATCTCTTATATACCGCATTATCATGCAAGGAAGCGAGGGACGCCATCAAACCAGTATTGGGGGATTATTATAAGATCGATAGGACTCATATCTTTAAAGCAATGTGGAGAAAGGCTAAAGAGTGCATCTACATCGAGCCAGATCAAGATAGCGAGCACAAAGGTGTGTATTGGTACTATAAATTGTGAAAACTGTCATAAGGGATAACATTTATGTTTAAGTTGGTCACCATTGATGTTCTTTTATCTGGAATCATTTATCTTGAAGTAATGCTTACTGTTTGTATTTGATTGAACCATACAAAGTGTTTATGAAATGGCACTTACGTGATTTTGTTGTGTGTTTTTTTAAAGATTATTGCACCAGGTAAATAGATTACTTCAAAAAGACGTTTAAATACATAGGATGTGGGCATGAAGTCACACATTTCAGCCCGTTAAATAAACGGTAAAGCTAACATAACAAAGCAAACTACTTCTATAAACGAACAAACAACTACTACTAGATTATATTTGACTCAACATGACACCAAATATAACCAATTATTTTCTTCGACTACGAAGCTTGATGTCCAAAACGTCACAAAAAGCCTCTTGTTCTTCAAATAGACCATGAGTATTGTACACATCATCATCATCATATGGATCTTACTCATCATCATCATCATCCATAGTTTCCTTCCATTGTTTATATAAACTCTTATTTCCAATACAACTACCTTCATTCGTACCTTTAGATGCCATGAAATGAGCAATTTCATCATACACTTCCTCCATGTCACTCTCGCTTTCCTCGTTAGACTACACTTTAGAGGTCTCAAGACCAGCCCTTTGAGTACTATCCTTTGAATTTGAAGGTTCTTCATAAGTCGTAGGGTCTACTTCCAACGAATTCAACACATCAAATGCGTTAGACGTTTTCACCATGTTACCAGATTTTGATGTAGATGCCTCATTAGGTTTGGCACCCCCATTAGAATTTGAACTATTCATTGTGGCATTGTTACCCTTACCTGCTTCCGTGTGCTTATTTGGTGATGATATTTTTGAGACAGACATGTAAACAAGTTTAAATTTAGTATTAAATCCATAGTAACCTTTGTGTTGTTTCTTGCCACCATTTCTGATAGTGCTTCGGTTCATCTTCTTAGTTCCTTAAAAACCATCAACTTGAACCTCAACCCGGTTCATGGATGAAGTAGGAACCACTTTAGGGGTCTTCTGACATAGTAGGTCCAAAGAATGTCCAAAAACCATGCACGTTGGACATCTGGTTTCACTCGTACTCCACACGAATAGAATGCAAGATATATCCATCACCTTCAATTTTAGGTGCCGCCACAACAATAATGTCTTTCAACTCAATATCGGCACGAAGATCAATCATGGCTTTCGCGAAACTAGACCGACCCCAAGATTCCATACACATAGAGACAGTATACGTGCATCAAAGGGGTGCCAAGTTTTGTAGCAATGACACTCAAACCATCCTCTGTGAATGCCATTATCGGTACATCATAGAGTTTAACCCAAACCGAGACACTCTTTAAGTCCTCCTTAGGAACATTCGGCCATAGGAGTCCATTTACGAAGAATCAATGACGCATTACGAATCAACCATGGTCCTCCTTCAATCATTGCTTCATACCTATATTTGAGCTGAATTTAAAAAAAGAAAATGCCTTTCTCATTCATCATAGCACGAACAAGCCCAAAACTACTCCACGCATTCTTAACATAGTTTTCAACCGTCGGATACGCAACTCTCTGTAATATGATAGATATTGTATTGATTGAATGAATTACATAAGAGATGGCATATCTATTTATAATAAATAGATAGCTTTGTAAATAAGCAACATCAAACCTAACCCTAATGGACCACAAGCCCACAATCGGGCTTGGGCCACTTATTCGTCTAACACTCCCCCGCAGTTTGAACGGGAGATGAACGAACGCTCAAACTGGTACGAAACTCATCAAATAAACTAGTAGGTAAACCTTTGGTGAAGATATCCGCATACTGATAACGTGACGGGACGTGTAGAACCCGTATAGCACCGGTAGCAACAAGATCCCGAACAAAGTGAATGTCAATCTCGATATGCTTCGTGCGTTGATGTTGCACGGGATTAGAAGAGAGATAGACGGCACTCACATTGTCACAATAGACAAGTGTAGCAGTGGCTAGAGGTGTATGAAGTTCACGTAATAGATTACGTAACCAGCAAGTTTCAGCAACCGCATTGGCAACACCCCGATACTCAGCCTCAGCACTAGATCGAGAGAGAGTAAATTGGCGCTTCGATGACCAGGAGAGAAGATTGTTGCCAAGAAAAACACAATAACCAGAGGTTGATCGACGAGTAGTGGGACAACCCGCCCAATCCGCATCTGAGTAAGCCACTAAAGATGACGTCGTAGAGGAATAAAGCTGTAATCCATAGGACAAGGTGCCACGCACATACCGTAAGATCCTCTTGAGAGCAGAGAGATGAGGCTCTCGGGGGTCATGCATAAAGAGACAGACCTGCTGAACAGCATATGAAATGTCAGGCCGGGTAAAGGTGAGATACTGTAAGGCCCCAGCTAGGCTGCGATATAATGTAGAGTCAGAAATAGGAGCACCATCTGCAGAAAGTTTGGAGTCCGTGTCAACAGGTGTACGACACGGTTTACAATTAAGCATACCAGCCCGATCAAGAACCTCAGTCGCATACTTTTGTTGAGATAGAAACATCCCCGAAGCATTACGAGTCACAGAAATGCCCAAGAAATAATTAAGTGAGCCCAAATCAGTCATGGAGAACTCCCCCTATGCATGAAGAGAGTGATAATCTGTGTAACAAGATCTGAAGAAGATGCAGTCAAAACAATATCCATAACTATAAAAGCAAGTAAGCAGTGTATGCCGTGTCTGTTGAGAGGAGTAAGAGTCACAGCGACATATATGAAACCCACACGAGCAGCATAAGCCGCAAATCTCTAAACACGCCCGAGGGAGCTTGTTTAAGCACCTAAGAAGATCGCTGAGAAGGCAAACAGGATCTGATGCTGCGGATCCCGAAAAACAGTAGAGGTTGGTGCATGTATACAGTCTTGATAATGATCCATGTAAAAGGCATTCTTGACTTCCAAGTGGTGAACGGCCAATGTCTAGAAATGGCTAACTGAGTACTGTCCGAAATATTGCCGGTTTGCGACATACCGGACTAATGGTCGTTCATCCACATCAATACCTGCAAGTTGAGTGCTACCATTTGCAACAAGACGAGCCTTGTATCGACTGAGGGTACCATCAGCGTTATACTTATGCCGAAAAAGCCACATAGAATGAACAATGTTCGCGTCCGGTGGTCGAGGCACAAGAATCCAAGTATTATTTTTAATTAAAGCAGTATATTCATCAAGCATAGCATGATACCAATTTGGGTCACGAAAAGCAATTGGATAGGACTTAGGAATAGGTGATATGGTGGACACGTGTAAGTTAAAACATTGAGTGGGACGATTAGTACCGACACGAAAGCGAGTGACCATGGGGTGAGTCGAGGTAGGATTATTGTGGTTGTGTGTAGGCATAGTTGTTTCAGTGGATGCGTTTGATGGTGGCTGGAGTTTTGGAGAGTGAGGGAAAGGGTACATCATGTGTTTGGGGAGACGGTTGGAGTGCGGCTTCGTGTGGACTGGGGTGAAGCCGCAGTAGATGTTTATAGTGGTGGTGGGAAGTGTGATGCCGAAGTGAGTCTTGGATATGATGTGTTGATGTATGATGTTGGGCGAAGTCGTCCAAAAATGTGTACAGGTGAGTCATGAGGAGTCATAGATTCCAATTGGGAAATTGTCTCATCAAATTTACATGACGGGATTAAGGATTTATTTTGTTCGTGTTTCAGTCTAAGGCATCGATTCCGCGGTGATTGTCGGATACACAGAAATATTGCGGGTGTAGCCCGTGGTTCAAGTTTGTGATTGTGGAGAAGATGAGGATAGCAAAGGCAATAAAACAGAAGATCCACATCAGTTCGGTGTGTTTAAAAAGGGAGTGTGAGGTATTCATTGTTGATGGCGGTGGAGGTAAGGGTGTTCAAGGAGGTAGGCGGCCCATGTGGAAGAGCTTCAACCCAAAATGTAGGTGGCATGTGAGTTGGAAAGTAAGTACGAATCTTGTTGTTGATGGTGCGTACCATTCGTTTCAGATTTTCCATTTTGTAGTGAAAGTCTTGGGACAAAAGAACGAATGGAATACCATGGTCTCAAATAGTTGGTGAAGGGCAGTATGTCAACTCACCTCCATGATCATCATTGCAAAGATTTAAGGTCAAATTAAAATGGTTCTTAACATAAGCACGAAAGTGAATAAATTTGGACAACACATCCGACTTATGTCGTAAAGGGTACACCCATAAGTAATGTGAGAAATGATCAAGAAACAAGACATAATATTTAATACCCGAAACACTAGTAATAGGAGATGTCCATAAATCAGAATGGATAATATCAAAAGGAGCCTTAACAATAGTTTCTGAAAGTGAGAAAGGAAGCCTCACGTGTTTGCCAAGCTGACAAGCATGGCAAAGCACGGAAGACTGTGTCTTATTACATGAAATTAAATTATTAGAAACTAACGAACGTAGCACTTCACTTCCCGGATGACCAAGTCGTTGGTGCCACGTTTGCTGTCCAACCAGAAAAGCTTGAGGGTACGACGGAGACGTGACTGGATAAAGGTCACCCGTGCTGTCACATCTGAGGAGAATTTGACGGGTCCAGAAATCCTTTACAGAAAAACCAAACTCGTCAAATTCAATTGTACATTTATTTTCACGAACGAATTGACGTACAGAAATTAAGTTTTTGACAATATTGGGTGTAATGAGAACATTATTTAAGTGAAGTGTACGGTAGGGAGTTGGTAGCGTGCTATGGCCCGTGTTGGTGACAGGAATAGATTTCCCGTCACCAACAAGAACAGATGGATATATGCGAGAATTAAAAATAGTACTAAGATTATTAACTGAAGAGTTAAGGTGAGATGACGCACCAGTATCCATGTTCCAATTTGAGTTAGCCGGATCCTGTAAGGTCAAAGTATTAAAAGCATGTGGCAGTTGTGTCTCTTGACTAGTCGAACCCGAGGAGGCAGATTGGTTTTGTACAGCAGCCGAGTAGAGGGCCTGCTGGTGGCCATTGAACCCGAACGTGGGCTGGTGTGGTTGTGTTTGCTGAAATCCTGGAGGGGCATTGGGCCTTAAGCCCATTGTGTTGTTATGTTGAACTGGTTGCTGACCCTGCGAAATGGATAAGCCATACTGGGCCAATAGGTTTTGTTGGGCCTGAATGAGGGATAGAAGGTGTTGTTGGCTGGCTGAATTAAGACCAGTGTGTCCAGGCCCTTGTTGCATGGAGCGAGTATTATGTTGAGATGAGTTCGGGCGTGGGTTGTTGGTGCCTTTTGGAGAGGCATGAATGAAACGACAATTCGTCCCCCAGCGGCAATAACCTCGGCCAAAGTTGCGGCAGATCTCGGTCTTGTTCTCATTACGGGCATCGCGATCACGATTGTTGCGGTTGTCTTGAATCCGTGGTTGGGATGTAGCAAGAAGCACTTGTGGTGAGCTTGATGTAGTGGAGGTAGAGAGTATCGGTTGCTTAGACCGGAGACGCATCTCCTCAGTCGTGACCATGGTGCGAACAGTTGCTAGGTCAGGAAAGGGATCTTTGTGAGCAATTATTTGAGCAAGGCTTCCGTATTTTTCACTTAGGCCGTTGATGGCATAGGTGACAATATCGTCATCATCCATGGTCGAGCCAAGGTCGGTAAGAAGAGTGATAATGGAATCAATCTTGGAGAAGTAGGCGTCTGGTGTGTCGTCGCCCATTTGTATGACACGTAGTTCACCTTTTAAAGCAACGGTACGTGTCCTTTTGTTTTCTTGGAAGATGGTTTCGATGGTGTCCCAGGCGGCTTTAGCCGAAGCAGGGTTGGTGCTGATCATCCTTTTCCGAAGCGTTGGAGAAAGGGTAAGAAAGATCCATGATTTTACGATGGAGTCAGCCGTGATCCATTCGTCGGTTGGTGGATCAGATGTGGACGTCGATCCATCGATGTGGTTTAGCACGTTAAAGTTGCTGCAGTGCCCTTTGAAAAAGTAACTCCATGTGGAGTAGTTCGATTCCTGAAGATCGAGTTTTTCGGGTACGAGACTATTGATGTTATGTACCGCGTAGAGTTTTTCAACCAAGGTAAGGGCAGGAGGGGGTGGTGGTGTATTCGAGTTTGTCATGGCAGAGTGATGAGTTCGACTGTTAAATCGAGGTGAGGTTTGATGATTTAGGGTTTTGGGGATCGGCTGTGAAGGCCTGATACCATGTAATATGATAGATATTGTATTGATTGAATGAATTACATAAGAGATGGCATATCTATTTATAATAAATAGATAGCTTTGTAAATAAGCAACATCAAACCTAACCCTAATGGACCACAAGCCCACAATCGGGCTTGGGCCACTTATTCGTCTAACACTCTCTTACCCGTAAAAAACCCATATAAAGTATTCTCGAAACGTTCTTTAACCTCTAGGGCTCATCTTATGGGAATGGCAACATCAACCCCGTTACCAGTCGAGGCTATTAAGGTAAGAAAGTTTGCAATTTTCTTACTTGATTCACCATTAAGACTTGTACCAGTGTTCAAAAGATTAATATAAGACTTAGATTCACCACTTCCACTTGACTTATCACCTCCTTTATACAAGTTAACATGACTTACATAATAGGAGTTGCAGCAACATCGTTAGAAGGTGATGATTCCACTTGACTTGATATACTAGGATTTAATGGTTTCCATCATCTCCCATCAGCACAAGTTTCCCATCAAACATTTGTCTTTCAATATCGTTGATCTTTGCAGCCATAGAAGTATGATTTGGAATACCAAAAGCCTTATATAAGCTCGAGAATGCTCCCAGTCCAGTACCATTATGATCAACATTAAACGCATCACCAAAAACCATCTCGTTTGGATCATCTTCATTGCTACACATGCTCACAGCTATGTCACAACATTCATACCCTTTTTTTATTTGACACCCCTCTCACCCAAACTCAAGAAGCCACTCTTCATACTACCTACATGCGCACCTACTAGGCTACACTTCCAGTGATTAAAAAACCATTTACAAAGCTAATCCACGAATCAAAATAACTTAATCACAACCAAGCAAATGGATAATAACAATAATATTTAATTTTATGCACACACAAACCAAAAACCAGCAACTGAGCATAAATATCAAACCCTAAAAGTGGAATTTCCCACTGTTAGGATTTTAGATCTAATTAACAATTAAACATATCATGAGTACGCAATGGAAAGATCAAACACGTATAGAACTTATAAGTAACAAGGGATTGAAGATGTGTACCTTTTAGCAAGAAACGTTACACTGCTTTTAGCAATAAACGTTACACCGTCTTCAATATACGCGTGTGTATAACACCACGCGAAACCACCAAGGATCAAAAGAATAATCCCTCTAAGTTTACACACACAATACATTCTTAGCAAACAACGTGTATGCTAGTACTAGTAGTGATTTACCAAACGATAACCTTCGTTTTTAAATCAATCAACACACGAACAAAACCTCCACGAATGTGGTATAAAACCACAAAACCGAAACCCTAAAGGGTTATTTGACCGATCGCATGACAGGAGGAGGAAAACTAAAAACCGCAAGGGTTTTGAGGTTCGGTCGAACAAGGGAGATAGTTAGGGTTTTTAGGTTTTAAGTTATCAGCATACAATGACCCTAAGACCTCCTTTTATACTCCTCTTGACTTGGTGAGCAAGCAAAGTCTCCCACCTCCTCTTGGAGGGGTATTCGGCCGACTAGGAGAAGGAGAGGGGCAAACCGCACCCTTCCTTTATTCGGTTTTACATATTTAGTCCTTTAAACCTTTTAACGACTTAATATTTATTTCTCGTTAAACATTTAACGATCGTTTGTTAAAACACTAATTAATATATTACATTAATATATTAAATACATTGTTCTACATATTAACGTGTGCGTCCCCTTAGGCTCGAATAATTCCTGGACATATATAATTTATATTTGTTCATAATCCAACAGCTCCCACTTGGACATGTATAAATTATACAATAACATTGGTAAGCGTCTAGCAACACGCCAATGCTCCCAGAAACATCCGAGTGTGGTTTCATAAAGACACGGACAAATGATTTATGAATTTACAATCCCTTTGTTTCCTGTTTCTCGTATATGTAACTAATCAAGATTACCGAACATATCTACATGAGTTTTCGGGTACGGCCATACACACATCTGATTAATTCTACGAGGGGTCCAGTGGCATCATTCTTTAACTATTTAAGGAACAAATTCTATATTTACTACAAGTGCCAAGTCATCATGTTTCAAAATCACTTCTGAAATAGCCCTTATTAGTTATTCATTATTTAGGACAACTTAAACTATATCAAGAAGGAATATCCACATATGCTAAACCTACTTGCATCTCAAGTCTAAGGATTTATGTAAATAAAATCACGTACAAGATTCACTTGATGACGTCGATCCATAAAGTGATATTCTTGTGGCGGGGAAATCCAATATTCATCTTATGAATATCATGTGAGTTTGGTGGACTCATCCTTAATATCTTCAATATCACCAATCACTCAGAATTGTCTTAGTTTAACAATATTCCCATATCGTTAATCGACAACGGATTAATTTTAGAATAATACATTTATTATTCATGGATTTAAACATGCAAATATAGGACACAATTTATAATATAAAATAACAAAATACCAACGTATCATTATCATAAAATAAAATTGTTTTACATCCCTTATCCAAATACTAAAACACAGATCTACATGAAACTACTAGCAGGACGAAGCCCCATGCCCCTGGCATGTTGAGTAAGCTTCCTATTTGATAAAGCCTTTGTAAAAGGATCAGCTAGATTGTTATCTGTGTGAACTTTAAGTATCCTTATTTCGCCCAGTTCAACACACTCGCGAACATAATGATATCGTCTTTGATAGTGTCTGGCGCCTTTCTGAACTCCCGGTTCATTAGCATAATGAACTGCAGCTGAATTGTCGCAGTACATATTCAAAGGTTCATTTATCGTTGGTACAATACCAAGCCCTGAGATAAATTTCCTAATCCAAACAGCTTCCATGGCAGCTTCTGATGCAGCTATGTATTCAGATTCTGTAGCAGACATTGCAGTGGTACTTTGCTTGGAGCTCTTCCAATCCACTGCGCCTCCATTCAAAACGAAAACATATCCTGTCTGAGACTTAGTGTCATCTCTATCAGTCTCGAATCCAGCATCGCAATAGCATTCAACTCTAAGTTCTGTGCTAGGATTTCCACCATAAACCAAGAACATATCTTTAGTATTTCTTAAATACTTAAGAATGTTTTTCACAGCAGTCCAGTGAGGTTCACCTGGATTCTGTTGAAATCGGCTTGTCATATTTTGCGCGAACGCAACATCAGGTCTAGTGCACCTAACCGCATACATGATGGACCCTACAGCCGAAGCATAAGGTACATTCTTCATGCGATTCACCTCATTAGGTGTTTGAGCACCTTGTGATTTGTTCAAGTCAAGTCTTTCTTGCATGGGGATATGACCACGTTTGGAATTATCCATTTTATATCTCTTCAAGATCTTATCCATGTAAGCATTTTGACAAAGTCCAATTAATCGCTTCGATCTATCTCTATAGATTTTGATTCCAAGAATAAATGCTGCTTCCCCCAAATCCTTCATGGCAAAACACTTTCCAAGATAATCCTTTACACTTTGTAAACTAGGAATGTGATTTCCCATGATGATTATGTCATCAACATACAAGATGAGGAATGTAACATTTCTCCCACTAGCCTTTTGATATACACATGGCTCATCAAGATTTTGAGTAAATCCAAACCTTTTGATTTCCTCATCAAATCTTTTGTTCCAGCTTCTTGATGCTTGCTTAAGACCATAAATGGATCTTTGAAGCTTGCATACTTTCCTGGGATGATTAGGATCAACAAAACCTTCAGGTTGCACCATATAGATGTCTTCATCAAGGTAACCATTTAAGAAGGCTG
The DNA here is from genome assembly GCA_026074375.1 of Tanacetum coccineum. Taxonomy (NCBI): domain Eukaryota; kingdom Viridiplantae; phylum Streptophyta; class Magnoliopsida; order Asterales; family Asteraceae; genus Tanacetum; species Tanacetum coccineum. Next base: position 76,212 of record BQNB010012509.1, read on the forward strand.
TTTTAACATCCATTTGCCATATCTCATAATCATAGTATGCTGCTATAGATATGAGAATTCTAATAGCTCTAATGTCAGCGACAGGTGAGAACGTTTCTTCATAATCAACCCCGTAGAGTTGAGTGTAACCCTTTGCTACAAGACGAGCTTTATAGACGTGTACAATACCATCCATGTCAGTCTTTTTCTTAAAAAGCCACCTGCTCCCAACGGTCTTACAACCAGGAGGAAGGTCGACCAGGACCCATACCATATTGTCCATCATGGATTGTATTTCCGCATTCATAGCATCAATCCACTTATTAGATTCTGAATCCAACATTGCGGCTTTATAGCTAGCGGGTTCATTAAGATCCCCTAGACTATGCTCCTCCACCTCTACATTTAGACATAAGCGGTTTGGAGCTCGATGCGGTCTTTCGGACCTACGAATCGGAATCACTTCCTCTTGTGGTGGTTCAAAACCCTCCACCTCTTGAGGAATGTTGCTAGTGATTTCAGAAGGTGTTGTATCTTCTTCTTCTTGAATTTCTTCAAGATCTACCGCCCTCCCACTGATTTCTTGACTTATGAGACGCTTCTCAAAGAATTCAGCATACCTTGCAACAACAATTTTGTTTTCTGGTGGGAAGTAGAAATAGTAACCCATCATTTCCTTTGGGTATCCTATGAAGATACACTTAACAGATCTTTGTTCGAGTTTGTCAGGTGTATCTCTCTTCACAAGAGCCTCACATCCCAGACCTTTAAGTAAGACAAGTTTGGAACTTTTCCATACCACAGTTCATATGGTGTCTTATCTATCTTCTTTGTTGGAACCATATTGAGAACGCGTGTTGCAGACTCTAGAGCATAATCCCAAAAAGATAAAGGTAGAGTTGTAAGATTCATCACAGATCGCACTATATTTAACAAAGTGCGGTTTCTCCTCTCAGACACTCCATTAGTAGTGATATAGCAAACAAATGGCTTCATTCTTGAATCTATCAACTCACGAATAGAAGCAAAACACCACCTTGTAGTCACAAATACCAAAACCGAAAAACCCTTAAGGTTCATTTGGTTTATGCGTTCGGCAAGAGGAGGAAACGAAAACCCTTTTGGGTTTTGTAGAAGTCGACGAGCAGGAGGGAACACAAGAACGATTTTCTGGTTTTGATTTTTTTTCCAGTATATCACAAATAATGAAAAACCAATCTCTATTTATAGCCCTCAAATCAATCCCCTAATCCTATTAGGAAACTATGTTCCAGTCGACTAGAATAAGGAAAATGGTCAAACCGAAAATTCCTTTTTCTTAGTTTTGCGTATTAAGTCCTTTAACTTTTAAATACTTAAATCTCATTAACATTTAACGATTGTTTGCTAAATCATTACTTAAACATTGTTTACGTATTAACGTGTGCGTCCCCTTAGGCTCAAATAAATATTCCGGACATATATTATTTACGGTGGACATATTCCAACAGTTATATATTAAGAACGGTTGATTGACCAATTGAAGGTGTCTCAGCTTTGACCAAAGCTGTCAAGTTTTAGCAAATAGGTCAACTCCACCTTACTTACTTTTTAATGAGATTAGTTTTAAAACATGTGATAGAGATATCTGATCTTTGCATAATCCCTTGATTGGGAAGGTGTTTTTGCAATTTGGGTCAAAACAAAACAAAAGCACCAGAAAACAAATAGTTAAATTTCTTTGGGCTTTTATGTTAAATGACATATTATTGTTCAGCTAACCCGGTAAGAGTCAAGCCTTTAATGTATTTGACTATCTAAAGACGCTCATCCAACAAGGATTGAACCCGGGTCTGTTTGTAAAGAATGACATACCTGCTTAATGTCCTAGTACAACATTTCATTAAAACACATTTCACTTTAACAACAAGCTAGGCATGGAAGTTGTGTGGACGTATGGGTGATGAAGGTTTATAGAGTGAAAGATTCTTGGACTAAATTGGTTTCCAACCCATATCCGAATGACCTTGGGTGGGTTCATTTGTGGTGCCTTTGTGTATCTCAAATGATGGGAATATGTTGCGATTTGGGTCGAAACTAGTCACGTATGATATCCCCTATAGTCATGTATGATTTGGGTCATAACTTTTTTTTTGAATTGTAAACTGTTGTTCCTATGGCATAATAAAAGTTTAAAGAACAACATAACACAAGCTTATAAATAAGTCAGCAACGAAAGTATGATAAACAACATAACTGAAGCAGAGTTGTATCAACATATCGCGAGTGACTATGTCAAGACCACTATGTGAGTTGAGCATTTATATCAAATTCTTAAGCTTTTTAGACACATTATGTTAGTCATCAAATTCTTAAGCTTTCTATCATAACAATCTTAATGCTACTAGAGTTGACGTGCATCAATAATGTGAATCTTTTTCAACTAAGGTGAGTACAATCTTTGTTCAAGCTCAGGATTCAACTAAGCTAAGCTCGGATTTACAAAATGCACCTGATAACATATACATGCTTAATGACACTTGAAATTACACAAACAACACATGAAGATTCAAGAGTTTGCTATGAAGTCAATCGTGAACAAGCTTCTTGCAATTTTCGCACAAAGTTTAGAGCTTCAGTGGCTTTATAGAGGCAGGGGCGGCTCAGTCTTCTCGGAGGCCTAAAGCGAAACTTTAAAACAGGGCCTTTTATCAATGTTATTTTTCGAAAATCTATATATAAAATTCACTTTCAACTTTTTTTATGTTAAATCATTGATTTGTCTATCAAAATCAATATATTATAATATTTCATTTGTAATTAATAAATGAACAA
>BQNB010012510.1:0-71490 GCA_026074375.1 Tanacetum coccineum
TATGATGTTTTTGTTTCGGGTTTCATTAATAAGTTAAGAAATGAATCATCTCTAAGTTAAGCTATCTATGTAGTTTTTAGTACATTTCTCTTGGTTTGGATATTGTTTATGTAACAAGGTTAGAATTAAGACCCATTATAGAACATATAAAACTTAAAATCATTTTAATGTCTAGTGTTACTAGTTTTTACAGGTAAGGAAAATACAAATACAACTTTCGACTACCACCAGCGACACCTGCACTACTAGACATAGAAATGGCGCAACAAATAGCACCACAACCACGATACAATTTTTCTTTGAAAACAGCCTTCAAATATTTGCGGCTTCATCATTGTTGCACTCATTCGGGTCGTATTTAAAGTTGATCTTTCACGCACAGATCAGCATATGATGACGGCAGCAGTAGGTCTCTTCGCAACATATACTTGTGTCTGGGCACCCATTGTCTTACTTATTACTTGCTGTCGGGCTAACGTTAACCCTCTGAGGTCTATCTATGTTAGAGCATTTGAGGCGTCCTACTACGTTATTGGGCTACTATCTCTGTTGATGTTAGTAACGGCTTTTATAATAAATAGAAAGATTTAACATGTTTTGGTCGATCTAGATGGCATCGCTTTTGCAGGGGCTGATAATAAAGCTATACAAACGAAGTAACGCATATAATATAATTACATCTCTCGCCATAAAAAGGCATTAGTTCGATCAACAATTATGCTGAGACAATAGCCCATTCCTATTACTCTAGCAACTCTGTATTATGTTTATATATTGTCGAAATAACAACTAATTACAAAACTTACCACCATCTCGACCCCATTTGACTAAAATATCGCCTCCAGGTATCGATTATGATGTCTTCGGTTGAACTCCAGAACACTACCATACGTCTGATCCGATATGCCAACAAAAAATGCCTCAGTATCGGGACTAAACGATATCCCGCCAATTTCACCAAACACGTCAATTTCCTGTCCTGATCCATAGTCGGTTTGTGAGTCGAATATGTGAACAAAGTCAGCTGGTTCAGCTATGGCCAGGTATCGACCATCTGCGCTGAACCTTATGGCTCAGATTGCACCCATTCTTCCCTTGAGTACGGCTAATGATTATGATGGATTTCGTATGTCCCACAATCTGCAGGTTGTGTCTTGGTTCCCGGTTGCTACTATCTGTCCATTTGGATGCCATGCTGATGCAAATGAGTAGTCCACATGCCCTTTCATTTTGTTGATTTCCTGCATGATACATCGACACGTGTTATTGATTTTGAGGTTGAATAGACTGTTTTCTGAATATAGTACTGATGAAAGTCGAACTTACTTTTCCTGATTGAGCATCTGCAATCAAGCATTCTGTGCTGTCCCCAAGGACGGCTAATAATTTACCATCAGGGCTAACAGACGTATCCTACATAACATCAACGACCCCCCATATCTGCCCACATTGCAACATCTAGCCCTTTATAGATAAATTTCATTTAGTAAAAGGCAAGAGATACTCACATTAACGCACCAGGGGAACGAGAAGTTATCAACGCAAGTAAAACGCTTCGCATCAAACACCCTTATGAGTGCGTCATTGTTAGCGGTCATAACTCTCATTGCACCACTGCAAGGAAGGAATTGATCATCCAATATCGCATTATCACTTCCGATTTTAAAACATACATTTAAACACCTAGTTACAACTATGAACAGAAATCTAAGACCAACCTTGTACTGTAGGAGATGTCCACAAAGTTAGTTATGGCAGTTTCATCGGTTGCAATTTTTGTGGCAAAGGAAACTCCGGGTTTGTTCAGATACTATTAAAACATAGACAACAGTTAGAAACTCGAAACCAATTTTGCTTGTTACATTTAAACTGATTTTTTTTATTTTTGAATAAAGTACCTTGCAGATTAGTTCACCGTAAAAACCACCAGCAACAATTAAGTCATCCTTTACAGCCATAGTGCTTACTTGTACTCGAGACAATGAACGAGAAAAAGATCCACGATACATCTGCATTGGGAAGATAATACCACGAGAGTTAACAAGTACTGTAATTTATTGAAAAATTATATATTACTAGTAGGCAAGACATTGCTTACCAAAGTAGGTAATACAGGCATGGCAACATTTATTACTTCCTTGCCCCTTTTGAGAAGGGAAGACCAATGCATGACCGAGTTGTTTTGCATATGATACAGATCGTGCTTTGAGGTCGCCCATAAGAGATTCCTTAACTGGAAGTATGAACCAAAGGCTATTAGGTTTGCACATCAGTATGAGAGTAGTGTGGTTTATACAGAGAAGTAAGAAGTAATGACAACGCTCCTTTACTTAACAAGACTGGTAACATACATGCGTGATAAAACCAAAAAAGGTCATCCATCTCAACAGGAATAATTATAAGTTTGCAACGGCATGTATACCTACAAAAACTTAGATGAGACGGCAGAAAAAAATCAGACGACAATAAAATTACCTTCTATGTTGCAACTAATAGCGTCGTAAATAATAAAGAGCAAGTACTGCCAGCTGCCCTGAAGTGGCCGACAAGATGAATGAAGAGAGGAGGGTAAGCATGAACACCCTCTTTAATATACGAATCGGAGTACAAAAGCATAATCATGTATCCGTGACATTCTATTATGCAATTTACTTAGGTCGCCTAATTAAATGTATAATTGGTGATAGATGAAATTGAGACATGACCCTCTTCAACAACCACAGAAATTAAGCCGGAGTAAATGTAAGTTGCAAGCATGGAACATGCAGCCTGCTTTATACAATTTACTACACAAAATGGTAAAGAAACAAAAAACAAAATGTTGTTGGCTACTATAAGAATACAATGAAAAATAAAGACGAAAAAATGGAAGGGGATAACCCCATGTTCATGGATTTGAGATAAAATGTATATTTCTCACCGATGCATAAATCTAAAGCCGCACAGGAAGACCATGGACGATAAACAATCACTCAAAAGGTCTTGCTGGTAAATACATAATCACTCACAACGTAAAGAACGACCTAAGGCCTTAATTATCCGCACCTAAATCATTGTGTTCATTCTAACCTGCAACTTTATAACACAGATCATCTTTGAATACAATAAAAATTATTATGAGTATGATTCTTCGAGGCTGGTATGTGGCAAAGTGTTCGGCTCTTTCACAGAAGAGATGGTTTTACAGGCTTGCATGTTAGGTAGGTGTGACTACTTGTCTAATCTACCAGGCGTTGACCTAAAACCAGCCATTCACATCATGAAGAATCATAAGGAAATGATGACGACACGTGATGATTATCTAGAGGTTCACTAAGGCCATGAATACGTATAGACACCAGCGTGTTTATAACCCAACAAGAAAAATCATTGTCTGGTTAAATGATTTTCAAGATGAGACCAAAGATGATGAGCCGTACATAGGGGCTAATGTATCGCCTACATATATCGCCTTAGTATACCAAATTCATTCTTTATATCGCCTTCCAAAAGTAAGTTACAAATTATACCAAATTCATTCTTTAACTGTTTTCCAGGCAACAAACCAAGGATCTACCAGATGTGGGGGATACCCATGAGACCGTCTTTTATTTGATATAGGTAATGACACTATCATGAATTTCTCACTAAGAGATCTTTAATTGCGTATACACACTCAAACGCAATAAGATAGAGTTTGTGGTCGCGCCTTACAAGGCCGATGCGCAACAGGTGTTCCTCCTGCTTCAAAAACACGTGAATGTCATTCTCACTGAGGAGGCTGACCAAGTCCTCTACGGATGCGAAAAGATAAGTAATTTTTTAAAAATGTTTTTTGTTGCATAACATTGTGATTGTGTTCATTCTAACATGCATCTTTACCACACAAATCATCTTTGATTACGATAACGGTTATTTTGAGTATGCTTTTTCGAGACTGAAAGGTAGCAAATTGTTCGGCGGTTTCACAAAAGAGATGGTTTTACAGGCTTGCATGTTGGGTGGGTGTGACTGCTTGTCTAACCTACGAGGCCTTGACCTAAAATCAGCCATTGGCGTCATGAAGAAGAAGTGTAAGGAAATGACACGTGAAAATGATTATCTAGAGGTACGTATTGGTTTTTGACAATTTTTTGCTAACTTTCAAAAGATTCTAATACTTTACCTGTTTGAGGTTCTTGATGCTTTGAAGGCCATTAAAAAACCTAAGACATTGGAATACATTCAAAGGTTCTGTAAGGCTATGAATACGTATAGACACCAGCGTGTTTATGACCCTGCAAAGAAAACCATTGTCTGTTTAGAAGATTTTCCAGATGTAACCGAAGATGATGAGCCGTACATAGGGCGTGAGGTATCGCTTACATTAACGGGAGTATCCATCCCATTACCAAATATAAAATGAAGGTGGGTGAGTAAGCTCGTTTAGAAAGTGGGTAGTTATTCCTTAATCTTTGAAGATATCCTGTTAGCAATATCTTCAGCAGTATTGGGTAATGTAAGCGATACCTGACGCCCTATGTACGGCCCATCATCTTCGGTTAGATCCGAAAAATTCTCTAAAGAACCTTCAAATGTATTCCAATTCTTCGGTTTTTTATGCAGTCAAAGATCAATAACCTCAAACAGTAAAAGTATTTCGTTCTTTTGTAAGTAGCAATAAAAATTTGTCAAAACCAAGCCTGAAAAATATATTTATAGTATTGTACCTTAGATAATATTTAGTGTCATTTCGCAAAAATTTGTCAAAAACCGCATGAAGATCATACATATTGTACCTCTAGATAATCATTTTCACGTGTTTCCTTACACTTCTTCATGACGCCAATGGCTAATTTTAGGTCAACGCCTGGTGGGTTAGACAAGCAGTCACACCCACCCAACATGTAAGCCTGTAAAACCATCTCTTTTGTGAAACCGCCGAACAATTTGCTACCTTTCAGTCTCGAAAAAGCATACTCAAAATAACCGTTATCTTAATCAAAGATGATTTGTGTGGTAAAGATGCAAGTTAGAATGAACACAATCACAATGTTATGCATCAAAAAACATTTGTAAAAAATTACTTACCTTTTCTCATCCAGGAGGAACACCAGTTGCGCATCGGCCTTGTAAGGCGCGACCACGAACTCTATCTTATTGCGTTTGAGTGTCTATACGCAATTAAAGATGAGTTAGTGAGGAATTCAAAAGATGGATTCAATGATTCATGACGGCGTCATTACCTATATCAAATAAAAGACGGTCTCATTGGTATCCCCGCATCTGGTAGATCCTTTGTTTGTTGCCTTGGCAAACAGTTAAGTTAAAGAATGAATCTGGTATAATTTGTAACTTACTCTTGGAAGGCGATATAAACTCAATATAAAGAATGAATTTGATATAAAACTTTTCCCTTTCATTTCAATTCTTTACTCACCGAATAACAGCATCTTCTTCGGGTGGACACATAGCACGAGGAATGTGTTTACCAACACCAGTTTCGCTGAAAAACGTGTTGAAGGCATAGTCTCCACCTCGAACTGTTTTGTCACTCGGCATTTGCCCATCTGCATATACAATTATCACAAACTATTAACAGCAAAACAAATCAACTAATTTCCTCATTTCAGTTAAGCAACATAATTTTAACCCTTACTAGATGGGTGTTTGTTTAAGCTTATATAGTGGGCTTATGACTTATTGGTTTCCGGCTTATGTTTCATAAGCTCATGTTTTGTGGCTTATTTTGAAACTTTGAGCTTATATAAGCTTATCAAGTCATAATAATTTTATATATACCAAAAAAAAGTTTCAAAATAAGCCACAAAATATGAGATTATGAAACATAAGCTGAAAACCAATTAAGCCATAAGCTCACAATAAAAGCTTAAACAAACACCTAAAGAGAAATAGATAAAAAGTAAAAACTATTATCCTGTAACTGAAACAACAAAGTGTATAAAAAAACATAAACATATAATAATATAAACTAATTTCAACAGATCTATAATAAAAACAAGAAAAAGCATTTCATAAAGTAAGAAATGAATAATCTATATCTATACTATGTATATCCAATGCCTAATTCCGAACCAAACTACGAAGCTAAATTCACATTCAGACTGCCGAACCTCCAACATATAAGAACCACACACGTGAGTGTTTTGTTTGAAGGGAATGAAACTGAATGGGATAACTTTCAGAGATGGTGGTTGCGTTTTATCTTTTGTGGAGTGATAAGGTGGGATTAGTATCGAGAGTGGATCAGATGGGGTGGGGGGTTGAATTAGGGTTGCAATGCCTGATTATAAGGAGTTTACACTTTTGGAGTGGGCTAGGTATTTGATGGTGATGGGCTAAACTTACTGAAATTGGGCTGAAAATGCTTATAAGCTTAGCTATTGGGTTGGTTTGGTGTTATTGGTTTAATACGAGTATGATGTAGTGGTGCAAATCCTAACCGGTTTTTTTAAAAACGGGTTTTTTTAATCGAACCGGTTTTTTATAACCGAACCGGTTAGACAGGTTTTTGGGTTTTTTACGATACCGGTTTTTTACTGGTTTTAAAACCGGGTTTAACCAGGTTTTTAAAAAAAACGATTAACCCCGGTTTTTTTATATTTTTTTTTATAACCGTTAATAGTTTTTTAAAAAAACCCGGTTTTAACCGGTTAAAAAAACCGGTCAACATGGAAGTCAAAATAGACGTTACATTTTTTTTTTTTAAATCGGTTTTAACCGGTTATTTTTGGTTATTTTTTTAAAAAAATCCCAACGGCTACTAGCCGTTTATACCCGTTTTTTTTGTTTTTTTTTTGTGTTTTTTGATGATTTTAGGGCATGGCTTAGTACTATAAATAATGTAATGGGTTTTTGGGTTGAAAACACAATAAAAAAACTCACTAATTTCTCTTTTTCTCTCTAATCAGTGATATATTTACTTCTAATTTCTCATAAACCCGCTATTAATGGAAAAACTCACATTACAAAAGCTTCCACTAATGCCTCCGTTTCTACTAGCCATGGTCGAAATTTTTTACACAAATGAAGATGTGGTGCGAATTAGACCAACTACGAGAAAAGGCGATGTTTGGTCTAATTACGATATGTGTATTATGATCGATGGGGTGGAAAAGGCGCGTTGCAAGAAATGTATGAAATTTTATAACCCCGCGTCTAACACTACACTCCGGACTCATAAGAACGGTTGTAATGCGGTTAGCCAAAATGATACGTCACAAGGTACTATTGGTGCGGATGGTCAAGTTTTTATATTTGATAATGATGCGGTTCGACTTGATTTTACGAAGTTTGTCATTCAACAAGCGCTTCTATTCAACCACTTCGACAACATCAAGCTTACGGAGATCATCAAAAGAAGGCTACAACCGCGGTATCAATATGTAAGTCGTACTACTCTTAGAAGTGATGCTTTTAAATTATGAGAAACGGCTAAAAAAGATATTATTGATGGTTTTCGTGATTATAAATATGGTGTTTCTATAACTACGGATACTTGGACCGCACCACATGGTACGGCAAATTCTTATTTAGCCGTTACGGCTCATTGGTTTAATCCCGAATCTTGGTTATTAATGAAACGGACAATTGCTTTTAAACTATTTGGTTATCCTCATACGGGATCTAATTTAAGAAAAAATTTACATGACACTTTAATTGAATATAATTTAGATAATAAAGTTTTTACGATTTCACTAGATAATGCATCCAATAATACTAGAGCTATGAAATTGTTAAAATTACGTATAAAACCCGTTTTAGATGGTCTTTTTTTTCATTCCCGTTGTGTTGCTCATGTTATAAATTTATCCATACAAGCAGCATTAAAAATATGTGATAGTTTAAGGATGAAATTTAGGGGTTTATTAGTAACGAACGACAAATGAACTATAGACGTTTTCGTAAACAATGTGGTGAAGAACCCCTAGGACCTTGCTATGATAATAATACTAGGTGGAATTCTACTTGCATGATGTTTGAAAATATATTACGACAACGTGAGACTTTAAACGCTTTTAATGAAACACTTGTTAATAGAAATAAGTCCGTTTCGATAAGCGACCAAGATTGGGATCTACTAAATGATTTAACTATTTTTTTACAAGTTTTTAAAGTGGCAACAACTATATTATCGGGTGTTTATTACCCAACTAGCTCATTAGTTTTAAATCAAATTTATGCTATGACGGAAAAATTAGACGAATTAAAAACCTCACCTAGTCAAATGTTTAGAAGAATGGTTAAAGTTATAAAAAAGAAATTTGTAAAATATTTTGCTAATTTACCTTTGGTTTTTACTTGTTCCGCCGCACTTAATCCATGTTTAAATGTTGGAGGCGTAGAACTTTTAATAACAAGAATAATGAACAATTTAGACTTATCCTTTGGGTTAGACGCTCCCCACCCCAACTAAATAAAACTACCCAAATTTTTAAATTTAACGATGAATTTTAAAAATTATTTGGAATTATAAGCAACAAAATATGGTTCAAATACAAAACCCAATTGTTGATCAAATGCGGGCCGGATCGTCCCGAATGGCAAGTGACATTAATATAAACCTTTATAATAGTTTATTTGAAGACGCTACAAAGCGTCAACGAACATCGGCCCCAACAAGCGAGTTGGGACAATATATGGCTACAAACTTTTTAATAACTTTAAGGCCCGAAGAGTTTACAAACTTTGACATTTTGGCTTGGTGGAAAGAAAGGGAAATCCAATTTTCAATTTTATCCGCTATGTTCTGACTTTATTAACGGTCCAAGCTTCGACTGTAGCATATCGAATCGCCTTTCTAGTAGCGGTATGAATTATATCGGAAAGAAGGTCCAAGACTTAACCCCGAATCCGTGAGTAGGTGTATGTAGCATGATTAATTGACGGAGTAGATAGGGTACAACATGAAACATCGTTGGAAGGTCCGATATTAGAAGACGTTGAAGAAACTATAGCAAGAGAAGAAGTTGAATTAGGGATATCACCTCCGAATACCGAATTAGATGAATGTGAGTTTGAAGACTTAGATATTGAACACGTAGATGTAGAAGATTTTTTGGAAGATTTAATGGATTGAGTATAACGGGTGATGGCAATGCAGACGCTGCGACATACTTTTGAGAACAACTAATATGTTTAGGGTGATGGCCATGCCGAAGCTCGAAATGTATTAGTATTTATATATTTTTAGTTGTATAATTGTATTGTTTAAATAAAAGTTATGGTTGTATTTTTTTAGTATGTTTCCGGTGCAAATAAAAAGTTATGATTGTATTTGTTTAGTATGTTTCCGGTGTATTGTTTAATTAAATGTTTGATAATTAACAAGTTTATTAAATAAATATTCGAAGTTTTAAATTCCGAAAAAAACCGAACCGGTATAAAAACCGATTCCGAACATTTATAACCGAAAAAAACGAACCGGTAAAAAACCGATTCCGAAAATTTATAACCAAAAAAACCCGATTCCGAACATTTATAACAAAAAAAAACCGATTTCGGAAAAACCGAAAAAACCGAAACCGGTTATTAGAAAAACCGGTTTTTTTAAAACCGGTTTTCTAATAACCGAAAACCGGTTTTAACCGATTTTTTTGCACCACTAGTATGATGAATAGGCTGGATAGTAAAATAATTATCATGACGGGTATAAGACCATATCACCGGATATAGAGTCTAAGGGGTACGGCTAAAGTTGGAGCCTCGAAGGTACGGTGGCGGTTGAAGTTTCGGCGGCTTGAAAGTGGTGGTTTAGCCGGAGGTGTGGTGATTGTAGCGATGGTGGCCGGATTATATGGCAGTGATGGATGAGTTTAAAAGAGATAAGAAAAATACATGATAGAGAAAGTAAAAAATGAATGTGTGAAAGAGAGAGAACAAACATTTACTTTTTGCTTTTACCGATAAATATGAAAAGCTTTTGCTATGCTTCAGGTAGTTTTACGTTTTCAAAGTTGGGTGCTACTATTGGTACACCCGGCTAGGGGTGAGCACGGTCCAAGGACCGGACCGGACCGACCAAGACTGGACCGGACCGAGGACCGAGTTGGTCCATAATGCCGGACCGAGGACCGGACCGAAATGGTACGGTCCGGTCCGGGTCGGTCCGGGACCGGACCGAAATACCTTCGGTCCGGTCCGGTTTTTCGGTCCGGTCCGGTATGCTCACCCCTACACCCGGCACACAAAATAAGTACATGTTTCGTACTTTTATCGTCTTTGTGTCCTTCAGTTTACAGTACAACACAGTGTTTTATCAGTTCCTGCTCCGTATTTTTTGACAGTTAAATATTTTAATATATTTTTATTAATTTTTAGTTTTTTTTACTTTTAGTGCCTCGAAACCGCTGTTTTGCGCGGGTAACATTCTAGTATTTAACTAGGCGAGTATCCGTTCACAGTGACAGGAATTTCTAGTGAAAAATAATTTTATTTAAGATATTGTGGTTAAGTGTTTTGTGTAATGTTTATCTTTACTGCATATACCGTCAAATAATATTCTAAAATCAAAACCCTCATAAATCCTCATCTTGACTAAAAAAAATTCCAACAACAAAATCAACCTTAATTGGCTAAGTTATTTTCTACTTGTACAAAATCACACAATAAAGGAAAGTTATAGAAGATGAATGTACAGTATTATATCATGGTGAATCGTGATTGTGATGCATAAGTGAAAGATGCTATATTTCATGTTAATAAAAAAGGTTGCTGATGTTCATTTAAAATATCGATCATAAAAGAGAAATATAGGAGGTTTCCAGTCTTCTACTATGACGGGTTTATGAAGAGTTGAATTGAAAATATTTAATGCATCATTGGTTATATTAGACATTTTATAAAGTTGTAAAAGTTTATACAATAGTGAACGTAGGTTTGTAATATCAAAAGGTCTCAAAATTAGAGAGAATTGCATAAATCGTCCTTGTGGTTTGGTCAAATTGCACGTTTGGTCCGCGTGGTATAGAAATTGCAAAAATCGTCCATGTACATAAAAAGTTTTCTAAATTTACCCTTTTTTAGTCAATCCTATTTCATCATGAATCATCTAATACTTAATAATTAAATTCACAAAACTAACTATCTTAAATTCTATTCAAGAAGCACATGTAGGCAAATTGATCAAAAGATAAGCATGCATTTAATATCATATAAGTAACCAAGGTGTATCAAGGTGCATGCAAGCATGGGTTTAGGATGATAAAATCGAACGATCATCCAAGGCAAGTTATGTTGCCCGTACTATGTACTAAGATACCACTAACTAGCATGAGTTCAAGTACTTAAGCTTCATAAAGTAGTAAATAATATAATTAATAATGTCATAAAGCAATTTTCCTCATTGCTCACTTCTTCATGTTTCTCCACAAGTTTCTGAGGCCTTTTCCAATTGACGTCAATCCACCACGATGCTCATTTCGAATCTAAACTTGATGGTTGATGATTTCGGTTTGATGGGTGTAAAAAGGTTCCAAGTGAGGATCAATATTATGTGGGTTTTGAAAAATTTGAGGAACTTCGTTAGTTAACGAATTGACATAACGAATGGGGGAAGGAGTACTTGCACGCGAGGTCCCTTCGTCATTTCCATCATTATCATCATCGTTGAGATGAGAGAAAGATGGTTGATCGAAGGCGGAGGAAGAAGAAGTGGAGTGACGACCTCTTCTCGTGCCACGATCCTTTCTAGTTTTTCGCTCTTGTTGAGCGGCAAGAGGATTCATGACACGATCGTACAAGACATAAGACTCATTGTACAATTCGAGATTTTCATTCATGACGAACTTAAACAAACGGGTTAATAACATACCATAGGGTAAAATTAACCTTTTTTGTTTAGTGACCCACTCCATTCATTTTGCCATGTAATAGGCAAGGTTGAACTTTTCGGAGTGTACAACACAATAAAGCATGTAACAAAGACACTCGGGAACATGGTCCTGATTACCCCCCAGAGAGAAAACGTTTTCCCATATAATTTCTTCCAAAGGCTTCAAGGTTGGCAAAATTTCACAAGTGAGGATTTGATATTCACGAACATCAATCTCTTCCTCATGACGGATGCGACGGACTTGACCTTCTCGATCAATTCGAATAGTCGAAATGATGTCATCAGGAGAAGGAGGGTTGGTTTGATATGGACCATCCAGAGGGACACCATATGCCAACTCGTCATGTGACCATTTGTCAGTAAAGACACAAGCACCCTCATAGGGTATGTCAAGAATTTGGGCAAAAATCTTCAAGAGAGTAGGAAAAGAATTGATTTTGAATGACAAATTCAATGAACATTTGGTCATTAATTTCAAGGACTATAAAACTCAAGTATGAAACGAGGACAAATTTGGTCATTAATTTCAAGGAGACACTCAAACTCAACAAAATGAAACAAAGACCGAACATAGTTTAGATCCGCAAAGTTTTCAAAAACCACCCGACCCTCATGAATGTAGCGACTTTCAAGATTTCTTAGTTTTTCTTTTATAGGTGAACAAAATTCATATGAAATTATTGGGATGTAGTGTCTTGTATTTTTATGGTCTTCAGATGATTACCTAAAAGGAAATATTAAAGTCACATTTTATTATCATTTACATGTAGTATTGCATGGACATTGTTTCTAGTGTGTGCCTAAATGTAACAAATGTTGAGTAACGGTTAACTCGACCAAAAAATAAAATCATAAGAGTTAACCCAAACGCTCCTTAATTTCGATTTTGCTCATCCAAACAAGTCGAAAAATACATATGAATTATGTATCTCAAATTTTGTTCATAAGATCGTTATGCATGTATTTGCAAACGTTTTAAGATGTATTAACAATGCATAACATCAATTTTATTTAGTTCCTAACGTGAGTAATTTTAAAAATAAAATTTTGGTTTTGGTTCGAAATCAATTTTTTGACAAACTCACTAATGTATGCAAATCATATGTCTACGGGAAGCATATTAGTTATACATTGTAACCTAGTAGTCCTAATTGTACCAATTTGAAAGAAAAATGAAAAAGACCCAATTTCAATTTTTAGTGTTCATCATGAACCCTAGACTCAAATTGAAAGAAAATAGATGAAATGACTTACAATTGATGATCTTTAAGATGTTAGGAGTGATTATTGGTGTTGATTAGATCTTCAATTTAAGTTTTAATGGTTGATTTTGAGTTTTTAGGTTGATTTGTTTGTTTTTGTCGCTTGCAGCAGAGAGGAGGTGTGTTTGGTTTTATGTTTAGAGAAATTTTTAACTAAGTGTGAAATATGGTGTCTGCTGTTGGCGGTCCCGTATTGTCAGGTGGTCCCAAATATATTGGGGGGCCGCTGAGGATATGGGGGCCGCCCTTAGCGAGGGATTTTGGACTTAGTTTTGACGAAAATTTTACAAAGAGGAGTGACGTTTTAATTTGTATTTCGCGAATTAAAAATGCTGAAGGTACTTCAGATGAAGTATTTAATTTGTCACGACACGAAATAGAACACGGACTAGAATTGAGACAGAAGAAGGAGAAGCGGACTAATATGATTTATGGAATGTGTTCCATCATTCCTAAACCAAGACGTAGATAGTTAAACGATTCACGTTTAAGGGGTTTAGTAAGAATATCGGCGATATTGTCGACGAACGACACTTTTTCGATTGAGATATGTCCTTTATGGACATTATCACGAAGAAAGTGGTGACTTATTTTGATGTGTTTAGTACGAGAATGTTGCACCGGGTTTTTGCTAAGATCAATCGCGCCTTTGTTGTCGCACATGATCGGAACGTCGTCGAGTCGTACGTAGTTGTCGATGAGAGCTTGTTTCATCCATAGTGCTTGTTGACATGCCTTTTCGGCGCTTACGTATTCGGCTTCGGTAGTGGATATAGCAAGAGCGATTTGTTTCTTCGAGAACCAAGATGTCAAACAACATCCCACGAACGTACAAATACCGCTAGTGCTTTTTCGGTCCACATAATCTCCCGCATGATCAGAGTCGGCATATACTACGGTTTCTATGCTGGTCCCCTTAGGATACCATAATCCTAAGTGCGTAGTGCCTTTAATGTATCAGAAGATACGCTCTAAAAAACCGCTTCAAGGAGGAGGTTTTGGAGTCTCTTGAAGCGGGCAACAAGGCAACACTAAACATGATATCGGCCTACTTATCTTAGGTAATAATAAACTACCTATCATGGCCTCGATACTTGGTAAAATCTACCGACTCACACTCTTTTCGTCTTTCGTGAGTTTGAGTTATCGAGACATGGGGGTATCATTGGTTTAGAAGATTTCTAAAAAACCAAATTCTTAAGCATTTCCTAATATACTTAGATTTGATTAAAGAAAATATCGTCTTCTATTGTATTTTATGTTGTAATTACCAAGTAAAAGTTAGTTCACGCCCTCATGCCATATCTCGAACTCGATCCAAGGCATGATTTTGCAAAGATCCATCACACAAGTCTGTGACAAGTCGAACCGGGATATAATGTCACGACATATATTTAAACGATGATGAATTCAAACTTTTCTCGTAGTAAAAAGAGTGTTTAGTCCTACCATTCCCATTTTATATTCATGATTAACAAGGATAGCATCTAGTAAGTCATGACCCAACTTTAGGGTGCTTGTTTTAAGACGATATAAAGCTATCTTTGAAGCTTTCAAGATAATGCAAAAGTATGAGCATGTTGGTCAAAGACATAAGATCGCAAGATGGCAAAGACGATAAAGACAATGACAAAGGCTCAAAGTCAAGATCGCAAAGCATGAAGGAACAAGCCTACAACAAATAACGAAGACAAAGACCAAGAACACTCGAGCTTAAACGACAAAAGCAATCTCACTGATCTCATGAAGGAGTGTCATCAATGAACTCACTTCGGGGGAGATTGTTAGCCTCAATTTTATTGAGTCAATAAAGGAAGCTCGTTCCTGTGTTCAAGACCTCACTTCGGGGGAGATTGTTAGCCTCAATTTATTGAGTCGAACAAGGAAGCTCGGTCACTCTACGATGGAGCTTCGGTCTTTAATTAGTTAATGTTGTAATAAGATAATATCGGGAATCGGGCTCGATAGATAATCTAATATTGTATATGTTTCGGGTTTAATCCCAAACAAAACCCGAGCCCGGGTCCTAGTTAAATATCCCGCGCGTCACATTAAATGTGTAGGGGTATATATATATGTATATATATATATTTAGATATTTTCTAAATATCTAAATATATATAGATATTTTCTATTAAGAAAATATCTAATTCTCATAATCATAATTTCTTTTCCATCTCTTTTCTCTCAACTCTCTCTCTAGTTTCTTGGATTCGTGGTTCGGGTTATGAAGTGAAGTGTTAATCGGGAACCTACATAGAGGGAAGAGGAGTTTCATCGAATGTCACGTTGAGTGATTCTTCGATTTTCTTAGTGTGTTTATTAAGGATGATGCAAGCTTTACTATTTTGGGAATAACCTAAAAAGACACATTCGTATGACTTTGGGTCAAACTTGGTAAGGTAGTCTTTGGTGTATAAAATGAAGCACTTGCTTCCAAACACTCTAAAATAATCAAGAGTAGGTTTCCTACCTCTCAAGAGTTCATAAGGTGTTTTTCCTAAGATGGCTCTAATTAGGATTCGGTTAAGTATGTATGTTGAAGTATCTACGGTGTTACACCAAAACTTTTGTGGTAACGATTGTTCATTCAACATAGTCCTACTCATTTCTTGAAGTGTCCTATTTTTCCTTTTAACCACGCCATTTGATTGAGGACTGCGTGGAGCCGAGAAGTTATGTGTAATACCATTGGCATTACAAAATTCTCCAAATTGCACCTCATTATCAAATTCTCTACCGTGGTCAGTTCTTATTGACACTATTGTAAATCTTAGTTAGTTTTGAATTTTCTTACTAAATATTTCGAATTGATCGAAAGCTTGGTTTTGTCCTTAAGGAATTTATTCCAAGTATACTTAGAGTAGTCATCTACTATGACTAAGGTGTAACGATTTCCTCCGTAACTTCGTACGGTGGAAGGACCGAAGAGATCCATATGGAGGTGTTCTAAGCATCTAGTCGTTGAGACCATGTTCTTAGCTTTGTGACTAGCGTGAGCTTGTTTTCCAATTTTGCAAGCATCACAGAAATGTTGATCAAACTTAAGCTTATGTAAGTTTCTAACTAATTCCTTAGATGCTAACGATTGAATGAGACACATATTTGCATGACCTAATCTCCTATGCCACAATGTGGAATTCTCATTAATCGTTGCTAGACAAATTTGATTCTTTGGCTTATTTCCTAATTTCATCACATATAAGCCTTTCTTCCTAATACCTCTACCTATGACTTTACCGTCCTTAGTAATTTCACTATCATGTTCAGAGAAAGTTACTCTACACTTATTATTACATATTTGTCCTATACTTAGCAAGTTAAATCCAAAGTTATCAACATGTTCTACATTATCTATTTTGAGAGAGTCATTAGAAATCGTACCTTTGCCAATGATGTTACCGCGAAGATTACTACCAAAAATGACGTTACCTCCATTGTATGCCTTATAAGTGGAGAAGAGCTTTCGGTTACCCGTCATGTGTTTAGAGTATCCGCTATCTTTAATCCATTCGTCGGGTTCCAAGTTGACTCCAAGGCATATCTATTTATATAGTACAATGACTCAAACATTTGGTCCCGAATATCTCATGGGTCCAAAGTTGTTAGTGCTAAACATCCTTTGCATTTGATGCAATTGGTTGGGATGTGAAAATGAAAGACACATTTCCCATGGCATGTAACTTTGACGTGGGAAGTTGTTCCAAGTTACGGGAAAGCCATGAGGTTGGTTTTGTCGACCAACGTTCCTTTTTGGTTGCGGTGTTTTGGCACGAGGATAATTATTATTGACTCTTCTAGGAGGTGGAGTTTTTGATCTAAAATTTGGTTTTAAAAATCCAACTCTGGGTTTTGACAATGGCTTATAAATTTTTTTAACTTCATTATCACTAGCAACGGGAACTTTGACATTGTTTATAATCATGTGTTTTGGTCTAAGACCCAAAATAGATTTTTGAAAAGACATACTTTTCTCAGATCCAGGCGTAGCTGGTGGCGGTCCCATAATTATTTTGAGAGCCGCCTGTGCAATATAGGGGTCGCCCATATTTATGGGACCTCCATCAGATGACGCCTTTTTCTGGGCTTTCACAAATTTTATTTCTTTAGTTCCACTAGATGATGCTTCAAATGAACTAAACCCTAAACCTAATTTTTCACCGGAGGGTTTTTGATTACTTAACATTTCATTTAGACAATCTGTACTCTTTTCAAAATTTAATCTAATGGATTCCTCTTTGAGTTTTTCATTCTCAATTTTAAGCATATGACATTTTGCACATTCGAGATCAACTCCCTTGTTTTTCTCGAGTGTAGACACTTTTTCTTTTAGAATATTAATTTCTTTTTCTAAACTATTTCTAATGGCTTTTAATCTTTTGTTTTTAGTAATTATCTTTAAACTCATTTTGCATAGTTTATCATATTCGTTATCTAAAACTAAATCATCAATTGATGAGTTTTCATCACTAAAGTAAGAGGATTCGGAACATACCTCACTTAGTGCTTGAGCTACGAGACACGTTTCGTCTTTGATCTTCTCATCATCTTCTTCACCGCTATCACCCCAAGAACCTCCGGCCAACGCTCTTTGGTTCTTATCTTTCGGTGGTTTTGGACATTCTCCAATAAGATGATTTGGATCACCGCATCTAAAGCATTTTCTATCACTTTTACTGTTCTTGTCATCACGGCTTCTTTGGAACGTCTTTTTGTCGTTCCGAGGTTGTCTCACGAATCTACCTCTTCTCTTGAAGAACTTCTTGAAGTCTCTTACCGCCATGGCGTATTCTTCTTCTTCACTTTCGGAAGTCGAACACTCCTCATCACTAGATTCCTTCTTAGCCTTTAAAGCAAGAGATTTCCTTTCAATTTTTGCTTTGACTATTTCAGAATCTTTCTTGATGATCATTTCATGAACTTTGAGGTTCTCGATAAGTTCATTAAGAGACAGTGACGTTAAGTCTTTCGACTCTTCAATCGCCGAGACCTTTGCTCTCCATTTAGGATGTAGAGCCCTAAGAAACTTCCTTATGTAGTTTTTTTTTGAAACGACAATTGTAGCTACATGGCCCCTAGCCTAGAAGGCGTAGCGAGCCCACACAACCAGGTTGGGTCCAGCCCAGAAGGCAATGGCACCCTTCCCTTTATACACGCGAGAGGAAACCCCTATCGCCCTAAACAAGACTCGAACTTGAGACCTTTCCTAGGAGGTTAAAACCTCCCCCCAAAGTTCCTTATGTAGTTCTTACTAGAATATCCTTCATCAAGAGCTTTAAGACTAGTGATAATAGTATTAAATCTAGCAAACGCACTATCTATAGATTCGTCTTCGGAAATGATGAATTGTTCATATTGTTGAACCAAAAGGTCGATCTTATTATCTTTGACTTGGCTATTACCTTGGTGGGTGATTAACAAAGTTTTCCCTTCCCAATTTCTTTTGCCGTTATTACACAATGAAAATTCTTTCATATCATTTCCTTTAGCAAAGCCAGTATAAATAACCATTTTGACTTCATTATTTTTAGCAAGAGCCTTCTTTAAAGATCATTAGTTTGTTTATCAAAAGGGACAACCTCATCAATTTGTTTCCCCCCCCCATCCCCGGATTTTGAATAAGTGGGTTGAAATCACCGACGATAGATAACATGCCAAAGACTAGATCTTTTGATTTTAACATACGTCTCAAATCTATTTTTCCCAATAAATAAAACTGTCACTTTCAAAAAGTGGTGGTCTTTGCATGGATTGCCCTTCTAGATATTTGTTGAATCCATAGATCGATCCAAGCTTTAAAATACAGTATAGTTTAAAAAATCTTTGAGTGTCCTTGGCTTCTGATAGCCAAATGTGAAAAACTAGAATGGGGGGAGGGTTGAATAGTTTACAGGTTCCGTTTTAAAACGTTTTATAAGTTTGCTTGAAATACTTCTATTCGACTTGTATGTTTTAACCAATCAATAATATGAATCAACAAAGTAACATATCTAAGCTAAAGGTAAATAACAAGACAAGAATAAAAGAGATAAGGAAAGGTACAAATCAAACCAAGACGCCAAGATTTTTATATCGGTTTCGGTTACGAAGCACCCTTCGCCCTACTTACTCCACTCCCCAGTATCCTATTCGAGGATTTTCAACTATTGTCAACAAGCTCCCTTTAACGCAGTAGAAAACCGTTTACATGTCGCTTAACGTTTATATTTCTGACCCCTGAAGCTAAAATGTCAAGTTCCGTAATCTTAGCTAGAACCAATCTACCACTTCACATGATAGACACAATCACTAGATCTACACGGAATCAATTTACCAGGACACAGATCCTGCAAACACAAATAACACAAAATAATTACAATAGAGATTTGGTACTTAGAAGAAGAGAGGAGATATCACTAAATAACAATTCGGTTCTTGGCGAATACGAATGTTCTTCCCTTGCACTTGATAGAGAGGAGATGAGAAGAAGAGATTAGATCACTTGAAACAAGATCAAAGAGTTTTAGTGATCAAGAGATTTAGTGAGAGAAAGAAGGTTTTTAGAGAGAGAAAAGATTGAAAAATTTCGTGCAAAGAGGAATATTTTTCTGCTGGGAATAGAGCAATATTTATAGACAGGAAATCCCAACGGTGACTGGGGGCGGTCCCGGCGGTCCCAGATATATCTGGGGGCCGCCAGGCCTATAAGGGGGCCGCCCAGTAGACTACCCTCATGTTTTTGTCTTTTTGTGGGGAAGGTTGTATCTACTATGAAACCTAGGGGTGAGCAAATGTATCGAGAACCGAACCGGAACCGAGAACCGAACCGAATTTTAGAACCGCGGTTCGGTTCTCGGTTCCTTAATATTTCAAATTTCAGTTCTCGGTTCTGTTCGGTTCGGAACCGCGGTTCTCGGTTCCGGAACCGAAGAACCGCCCGACTTTCAAATATATGGGATTTTTATGAGATGTTTAGTTTCTTTACGTGATACTTCAAACATTCATCGTGATTTTAATAGTTTAACACGATGTTATGGTTCCATCCTAATTGCAAGATGGATTTAAAGTTTTAAATCTTATTAGTCCAAAGTCAAATGCAAAGAAAAGAAACCCACATTAAGTTGAGTTGAAAAAAAATAGTAAGGCCCGACTAAAACCAAGTAACAATACGATCCCCAAGTGTGTTGAACTCAAGCCTAACACATTTTAAGGCCTTGTTTTCTTTTACTGTCACCTTCGCAAAAAGAAGTTATTTACGATTTGATTTTAGAAGATGACAGACATGTATCTAGTTTATCACTGCATGGCCAACGTGTTGAAGGTCTCCCAAAGTGCTTTATTAATAAATACATCATAAAAAATCACTAAACCACAAAAATCGGTTCCAATCGGGTAGAACCCGAAATACCCGAACTGGACCCGAGAACCAAAGTGGAACCGAAAATGCTTTTCTGTTCGGTTCTCGGTTCCTAAAATATATGTTTTTCGGTTCTCGGTTCTCTCGGTTCCGGGTCGGTTCCGTGCGGTTCCGAAACCGAGCTCACCCCTAATGGAACCTTCCATTTGGGGGGGGGGGGAATTTGAAATTCAAATTTAAGTTTTAAATAAAACTTTTCTTTTAATTTGAAAATATTTTGTATATGTATTTTTGAGAAAATACTTTTGTAGAATAAAAATGATGGTTAAGAGAAAAATATTTTCTTGATCACTAATCATGCTTAATGATTTTATTTATTCATTCCTTAAGTGATCACTAATCTTAGAAATGGAATTTTATAATTAATAATTTGTAAACGTTTATTTTTATCGTAAACGTTTTTACATTTTGTTATTATCAAAACGTTGAGAGGTCGAAAAATATAAATAACGTTTTTAGACATTATTTGTATTAACAATAACCTTTAAGATTTAAGACATGTTCGTCTTTAATAGTTGGTCGTCTAAAGTGATTAAATTTTGGTGGTAGGTTCATGATCCAGGGTAGACATTGACACTTTATGCGTGGGGCCTTCTTACATGAATCGAGATGTAAGTTACAATTTTAGCAAGGTTTTGGAGAAGTGCATTTATGTATTACCTATGATCCACACTACTTCATGTTTTTTATCAAGAGGATTTCTTTTTCGTATTGCATGATATCTTCATAGGAATAGAGGAGGTTGCTGAACTTCAACCAATTCCCGATGCTCATGTTGCTGTTATGAAGTTTAAGTTTCAAGGGATATCGATTGCTGTTATATGCGCCTTCTCGGTAGTTTGTCATTTTTATGGTTTATTTGTATTATAAATCTGAGTTGAAACATTTTAATGTTGTGAAGCAATGTTACTCTTACTTTAGTCTTATGTTTCAAGATGCTTACTCATCTATGTGGTTTTTGCAGATTCCAAGTGGGTTTGTTGCAACTTCTTTAGGAAAACCATGAAGGACCTCAGGTATCATATAGGGGTGCTTGCATACAATTAGTATATAGTTGTGACGAAGTTTATTATATAAGTTGGGTTTTGTTTGAATTTGATTTCAAACTTAGTTTTAACTAAAAATATGACAAATACAGGGATTTGATTTACTGGATAGTTTTGTATGTCTGAATTGTGATGATTACTCAGATAGTCAAATATGAATATTCTCATATTTTCTGTTAGTGCAAATTTTTTATCGATCAATGTTTGCGCTTATAGTGTGATCAATTTTTCAACTATAAGTTTATAAGTTTGAAAAAGCTTAAAATAAGTTACACGTCTCCCTGAGCTGTAAAGAAACAAAACTTTTGTACAAATTACGTATTATTTTTAGGATGTACGATACTATACTTCTTATAGTGTTACTTTTGGAGCAAGCGCTACGTTCTGGTATACCGTAGTATGTCAACGCTACGTTCTGGCATACCAACAAAATGACACGCCTGCGTAAACACTCAATTCATATGTGTTAATTTTTAAAAAGTTATAAAAGGAACTAGGAATCTGTACATTGTGAAAGAAAGATGACTATAAATAATTGAGGGATCAAGTAAAGCACTAGATAATCCTTGATGCCGGAATTGTTAGAAGATGCAACAGTTGAAGCAATAAGGATAAGGGCAAAGTGGGAGAATGATGACTACATATGCAGGGGTCATATATTGAATGGTATGTCTGGTTCTCTTTTTGATGTATATACGAATGTTGAATTGGCTAAGGAGTTGTGGGATTCACTTGGATCCAAGTACATGGCAGAGGATTCTTCAAGTAAGAAATTCCTTGTGAGTAATTTTAACAAATTAACAAAAATGGTCGATCTAGACCGATCATGAACAGTAAATGAACTTCCTTAGGATCCTTGACAATACACACAACATAGTCTTGAAATGGGATGAATCCATTTCTTTTTTGAGTATAGATTGATAAGTTGCCTCCTTCCTGGAAGGATTTCAAACATACTTTGAAACATGGTAAAGATGATTTGTCTTTGGTCCAACTTGGTAGTCACTTGCGTATAGAGGAATCTCTAAGGCGTAAGACAGGTGACAAGGGAAAGGTAGGAAGTTTGTGGAACGCCTCATGTTAATATGACAGAGGAGGGTAAGAACAAATACCACAAACAAAACAAAGGTAAAAAGCGATCCAATGAGAACAACAATGGTTCTAGTTCCAACAAGAAACCAAAGTTGGAATGTTAGAAATGTGGCAAGACTGGTCACTTCAAGAGGGATTTCCGAAGTGGTAATAAGAAGAACGCAAATGTTGGTGGTTCGGGAAAGGGGTCTATGGACCATTCCCAAGACCAAGGTCAGAATTTAGTGCCTGTTTGGAACAGTTTTGTTAATTATTATGTTTCACTAATTTCTGAAGAATTTTATGTGCAGGTTGATGCAATTGCGTGGTGGATTGAGTCTGATGCTACAACTCATGTTTGTAAAGATCGTTGCTGGTTTAAGACATATGAACCGGTGGAAGACGGATCTATACTTTACATGGGTAATGATCATTTTGCTCCTGTTCATGGAAAAGGAAGTGCAGTGCTGGAATTTAGTTCGGGAAAATCTAGTACTTTGTTTAATGTGTTGTATGTACCAAAACTTTGTAAGAATTTAATTTCTGGTCCTGTATTAAATAAGTGTGGATATAAGCAGGTTTATGAATCCGATAAGTATATCTTATCAAAGTCTGGTGTGTTTGTAGGATTTGGTTATTATAACAATGGTATGTTTATGTTGAACTTGAATAATGTTTCGGATGATTTGGATTCTGTATATATGTCTTTTTCTTCTAGTGTTGTTAATTCCTCATTATGGCATGCTCATTTTGGACATGTACACTATAAAAAAATGCTTGAAATGTCTAAAGATGATTTAATTCCTGCTATTGATGAAAATCCTAAAAAATGTACTACTTGTATGTTAACGAAAATCACTAGACAACCATTTAAAAGTATAACAAGGAAATCTATCATACTTGAATTGATACATAGTGATTTGTGTGATTTTTATGCTACACCATCTTTGGGCAATAAAAAGTATGTCATAACTTTTATAAATGATGCCTCTAGGTTTTGCTATGTTTACTTGTTACATGCTAAGGATGAAGCCCTGGATAAATTTAGAATTTATAAAACAGAAGTTGAATTGCAACAAAATGACTTAATTAAAACCTTATGCACAGATAGAGGTGGTGAATATTATGATCTTTTATTTTTCCAATCTGTAGGAATCATTCATGAAACTACAGCTCCTTACACACCACAACAAAATGGTGTGGCTAAAAGGAAAAATAGAGCTCTCAAGGAAATGGTTAATTCCATGTTATCTTACTCGGGTTTGAGTGAGGGGTTTTGGGGAGAAGCTGTGTTAACGGCTTGCTATTTGTTGAATAAGGTTCCTAATAAAAGGAACAAGACTACCCCATATGAACTTTGGTATAAGAAACGACCCAACTTGTCATATTTGCGAGTTTGGGGCTGTAGGGCCGTTGTAAGGCTTCTAGACCAAAGGTTATTATACCAAATTCTGTTGAATCTCAAAGGGATGATCATTCTGATGATGTACCAAGTGAGATTCCTGAACCTCGTAAAGGTAAAAGAGTTCAGAAAGCTAAATCATATGGTTTTGATTTTCAACTATACTTAGTTGAGGGATCGAGAGATCATATTGGATCATAATACTCATATTGCTATAGTATTGAGGAAGATCCTAGAACCTATGATGAAGCTATGCAATCTCGGGATGCTTCTTTCTGGAAAGAAGCAATTGATGATGAGATTGGTTCTATTATGGAAAATAATACATGGGTTTTATCTGATTTACCTCCAGGTTGCAAACCTTTAGGTTGCAAATGGATCTTCAAAAGGAAGATGAAATTCGATGGAACAATTGACAAGTTCAAAGCTCGATTGATAAACCAAGGCTTTAGACAAAAGGAAGGGATAGATTACTTCGATACCTATGTACCAGTTGCTCGTATCACTACTATTAGATTGTTGTTAGCTTTAGCAGCTATTCATAATCTAGTGATCCATCAAATGGATGTCAAAACAACATTTTTAAATGGTGATTTAGATGAAGAGGTGTATATGAAGCAACCGGAAGGATTTGTTATGCCGGGTAATAAGCATAAGGTGTGTAAGCTAGTTAAGTCGTTGTATGGGCTGAAACAAGCACCTAAGCAGTGGCATCAAAAGTTTGATGAGGTTGTACTGTCTAGTGGTTTTCTTTTAAACCAATCCGACAAGTGTGTATATAGGAAATTTAATAGCTCTGTTGAAGGTGTTATAATTTGTCTATATGTTGACGACATGTTGATTTTTGGCACTGACCGAAATCATGTTGATAAAACTAAGATGTTTTTGTCATCAAAGTTCTCAATGAAAGATATGGGAGAAGCCGACATTATTCTTGGTATTAAGATTAAATGTGAAAATAAGGGGATTGTCATTACATAATCTCACTACATTGAGAAAATACTCATGAAGTTTAATCGTGAAGATTGTTCTCCGGTAAGTACTCCCATGGATCTGGTAGAAAAGCTTAAGCCTAATACAGGTAAACCTGTGGATCAACTCGAATATTCAAGGGTTATTAGATGCTTGATGTATGCTATGACTAGCACTAGACCTGATATTGCTTACATAGTTGGTAGATTGAGCAATTTTTACTAGTAATCCTAGTAGACAACATTAGCAAGCAATAACAAGGGTATTCAAGTACTATAGGTACTATATTATTGTTATCATATAAGGGAATATCCTGCGGTGTTAGAGAGGTATTCGGATGCTAGCTGGATAAATCATGTTGAAGATTCTTCTTCTACGAGTGGATGGGTGTTCCTGCTTGGAGGAGGTGCCATTTTATAGGCTTCCAAGAAGCAAACATGCATCGCTGGTTCTACAATGGAATCTGAGTTTGTAGCATTGGCTGCTGTTGGTAAAGAAGCAGAATGGCTAAGAAACTTGATACATGAGATTCCAATATGGCCGAAACCAATAGCACCAATATCTATCCGTGTTGATAGTTGCTCCCATCAATGGCTAGGCTTATAGGTCAGATATACAATGGGAAGTCTAGACCTTAGGTGTTAGCATAGATATGATTAGAGGAGTTAATCATGAACGGGGTTTGGTGGATTTCTATTGAGTTTGTTCGGTTGCAAAAGAATTTAGCAGATCACTTGACGAAGGGTCTCACTAGGGACTTAGTGAATAAGTCAGTGATAGGGATGGTATTAAAGTCCATATAAATCTACTACCTATGAGATATTCAATTCCCTTCTAATACGACGTTAGAAGCTGAATTCAATGTGGAAAGCTCATAGTTAGAGATTAGAACCACGTTTAATATATGCCTGAGTATGTGTTTAAGACCCTTCAAGTGATGGTTAGGTTTGAAGAGTTTACCTTCTAATGGGTTTCTTTGAAAAATTTCAATGCTGGTGCAAAAGAACTAAAAGGACCACCTATGTGAACATGAAGTTTTGCCGCTCCAAGAAGCTTGAACTTGGCTTCCTGTATGTTCATTAATGGATTGCGACGCATGGCTTGTAATAGTGTCAAGTAACGAACATTAGATTGTTGTAGATACTTATGTGTGTAGTATCTTCAGGTATTCAAATGGATTGACGGGTTCAATCGTTACAACGCCTCGATTTTCAAATATTTGGAATGTGTATTATACTAAGATGAAAATTCAATCTCAAGACATTTTTATTTATGCATTTGTTTGTTTCGCTATGTTTGTTATAACATAATTGCATATATCTTTATATATGTTTTAGTAAATCAAAGATTACACTAAAATGAGGGGATTTGTTGGTGATTTTAGTGTCATCAACGGCCATTTAGGTAATGACGATTTACTAGAGACTAATGAGATTTCATATCCGGTACGGATACGAGTTAGGGAAGTGTAGAGTGCACACTCGTTGAGCTAATATGTTTTCGACCATGACAAAAATGCAGGGGTCAACCCTTGCGGGGTCAAGGGTCAGCGCCTAACTGTCATCTAGAATCTGTTTAATAAACAGATCTATTAGCCTCATTCAGAAAAACGAAAAACATATACAATTCCTCTAATCTTCTTGCTTTGTGATCTTGTGCCTAGAACACAAAGTGTTTCTCTTCTAGAATTATCCCGATAGAGAGTTCGTGCAACCCAGGCATTTGATAGGGTCGAAATACTTTATACGGAAAGTGAACTCAACACGATTCTAGCAAGATATCCAGGATTATCACATCTACTCACACTCTCAATTTCTAACAACTACACTTGCAGCTCAAGGGTAAAACTAAAATCAAAGGAGGAATTTGCATCATAACAGTTAACAACTTATACACCCCAACAATTTAACAACAGAAAAAAAGCATTGCATGTATAAAGCCAATTCAAACCGATCACCTTGCTTTAGAGAAAATGGAAGTTCGAAATGATCAAAGGCTTCTAGAGTTAACTCCACATTTTCTAATGATACTTCATCTGCATCAAAGATAAATCACATAATCAACTCTAACACTTTAGAATTAGAGACATCTTTAATATATTGCCCTAGGTAACCTAATATAAGCTGCCTCATAAAGCCTTCAAACATTTCCTATACAAATTACACAGTCACACCACCATTGATCATTAATCGCTGGATAATTAGTGCAAAAAGGATAACATAAATTACATGCATGAATCCTATTATATAACATCAGCGTCAATACAAAATACTCCGTTAAGGTTGCAGTCTCAATGTGGTATTTGCAAGAGTGAGTGATAATCAAGTGAGCAACAAAGTCGGGATTTGATGGATATTTGGTTGGAGAGATGTGATCAAAGAGTGCGTGCGAGAGAGAGCGTCGGCTCCTTTGTTGAGTATACCTGACTTATGTTAGATGGTGAAAGTAAATGCTTGTATGAATTCCACCCAAGGTGCAAGGTATAGAAGTCCAACTAGAAATATTTAACAAACTATAGTGGAGATTTTACAGGAAAAGAATGCATGCACTTCATGTAACGTGAATAGGCTCAAGCACGACCTGATATAAAACCAAGCACGACCTGAGATAAACACTATGAAATTCAAAAAGAATGTTGGGTCACACTTCACTTCAATAGGCTCAAGCACGACCTGATATAAAACCAAGCAAGGGTCAGTCCTGTAGTTTCTAACACATAACAACAAAATTAGTAGTTGTTAAACCATGTCCGTGATTGCAAAATTAGTAGTGTTTCTAACGCTCCCTCATAAATACTTAAGAAGGAATCTACCCAAACTCAACTAGTTATGAAGAACTACTTAGAGGTTTGATTTAACCTAATTACGTTTCCCTAAACATCTATGTTAATGTAATATCTTATAGTTATTTTTCGCACACACCACTAATAAGAAACAATAAAATTAAAGATCACAACAAGGTGTCATGCAATCATAAGCAAGCACTAATTAATTTAGCCTAACATGTTAATAGAAAGCGAATAACAACATAAAAATCAAACAACACATAAACATATTGAATAATTAAATGAATGGAAAGACTTCACTTCAATTAAACATTAATTTAATCCAATGTGATTGCATCAAAAGTTCTTCCAAGTTTTACACAAATTATGAAAAACATAAGGTTTGTATATATAGTTTTTGGGCTCTGACTGTGTCGCTAGGGTTTTGTGACGTCGCCAGCCTGTTGATTCCCTTTAGGGTTGACAACTTGTGACGCCGTCTTCACTTCTTGTGGCGCCGTCACTTAACGATTATGACGGTGTCAAGGCATTGAGGTGCCGTCGTCTCCACACACGAGGAGTCACATTTTGTGTCCAAAAATCCACTTTCTGTGAAGGCGTCACGATGAGAGTCTCTCGCTTCAAAAGTTGTGTTTTTGTCAAGTTTCTTCTCGAATCGAGCCCAAGTCATGTGTTCTTCATCAAAGTGCTTCCCAAATGTTAATTACACAAAAAATAAGGATTTAGTGCAATAATGAAGTATATTTTCATGATTTTGGGGGTTAAACGACCATGAAAAAGTGTATAAAATAACACCTCATCACTTTTGCGCTAGTTACATCGAAGGGCGCACCCCGAAGGACGTTAGGCTTCGAGCAGCGGATTCCCTTACACGTAACCATCGTAAAGATAATTTTACGCCACTAGAAAATATATGAAGGTTTCTAGGCATTATTGGGAGTAGATCCCGGTCGAGTTCGGAGGAGAGGCCTTCGACCTGAATAGGAGGGTACGTCATCACTTGGTTTTGACAATTCCATTCATTTTCTTTTTCTTTTTCATATTTTTAATAGATTATCACCTTATTACATTCATAATCATCGTATTAAAATATTTCATTTCAATAACATTTTTCATTATGTGTAATAAAACATGTGATATTTATACATATACTTTGTCTATATTATAAGACTTTTTTTGTCATACTAGAGTTACATGATACGTATGATTTGCACATTTTTTGTTGCACTATACTCCCTCCATTCCAATTAAATTGTCCCCCGACAAAAAATATACAGTTTAAGAAAACATAATCATTACTGCATTCTCTCTCTTATTTTTTGCAAAATAACAGTTTTACCCTTGTACAATTAATTAAAGTTTTGAATGAAGTTTGTAATTTCTATTATCATTAAGTGCAATATGGTAAACTTGCTACATTACTCACAACTATATTTGAAAGGGGTCAATAATTTTAGGACAACCCAAAATAGAAGGATGAACTATTAATTTGAGACGGGGGAGTATGTATTATGAGCATTACTATACATTCCTACAACGTATTCCTACTAAGCTTACTACCCACACAATAAATGCCATGTAAAAACCACTCGTTCTCTTTCCTAATATCATCCAATCAACTTTCCACATGCACCAATAAAATTAGTAGGAATATAAGTAGTACTTTAAAGAAGTTGCAATGTATAATTCTAAAGAAGTTGCAATCCAATAATTATTTTTAGAATTCATACTTGATACCTTTGCTGTATAAAATATTAAAAACCTTTTATTACTGATAGATTAAAGTAAAAATTGAATTTTGCATATTTAAGAAAAACATTATTTATATAATAAAAGAATTATATAATTTCAGAGCTTTCTATGAAATTTAATCTTTTATAAAAAAAATTGAACCAATCAAAACGCTTGATTTTAACACGTAGGCAAAATCGTGTGATCTAATTGGTTAAAAAAAGTCAAAATTGAAAATTTTAGTGAAAGAATTTGGGGGAGAAAAAAACACATAAAAATATATGTGTGAAATTTATGAAAACAAAAACTTAAAAAAGAGGTAGTAATTAATAAAACTTTAGTGGTTGAATTTTAAGTAATAAAAAATCAAGTGTAAATTTATAAGTTTCTGTGTTTTTTAATAATTCAAAAAATAAATAAATAACCCCTTAAACTTTGTACCCCTGGACTTTATATTTTTAAAATACAACATATATATGCACAAGATTATTAATATTAAAATGAAAGCACAAATGATTGTATATATAAATAAATAGAAGATATTGTACATATACGAACAACTAATGTTTTTTCTCTTTATTAGTTTAAGTAAGAATATCCAAAGCCAAAATTACTTATTGATCTTCAAGATGAACAAATGCTTTTTGAAGTTTTAGATAACAAGGATGGCGAGCATCTCCATCTTCATGTTGGAGCCATGATCACAACTCGCTTTGCTTCATCTTTATGCTGGAGCCATGATCACAACTCGCTTTGCTCATTCTGCTGGTGGTGATTTAATTGGAGCCACATGGTTATGGAGGTCAATCTAATGATAAATTTTATTTGAATAGAAAATCCTCGCAGCATCAGCTAAAATCACATTCTAAGAAACTTGCAGGACATGGCATCAAAGTCTTGCATTCTATACCCGCACTTAAGCTACAAACGATGACAGTCAAACTTAGCAAGTAAGAACAAAATAAACCTTTGCTTTGAAATGATTTGTATCTGTTTGTGTTCTTGATTTAATAGGGTTTGTAGGGACCAAATTATTTTTGAATTTGTTTTGTTATTTGTGCTCTTTTAACTAATTAGAAACGTTAGTGTCATGTAGTATGTGAAATGTATATCTTTTAGGTGGCAAAAAATGGGCTGGTTAGGTAACGAGTCAATGTGTTTGGTAAGAACACATATTGGCCAACTTTTTACCATTTAAAGATAAATGGTAACTTGATTTGGTACATTCATAAGTAAAATGGCTACATATCAGCTATAATTTGTTATATTTTTTCATTGTATAGTTGGATTGAAGATTATCAACTAATGACTGTGTATCGTAATTGTAGTAAAGATTTAGCATATTTTCATCCACCAAAAGCTTTATAGCATCCCCATGAAAATGTGTGGCACTTAAGGAACAAGGGACACTGCTTACAAGAGGATCAGTAAAAGTTGTATTAAGAGCCTGTAAAAATAACATACTGGGGAAAAGAGCTTGAAGATGAAAAATCTCTTACAGAGCAAGATGTTAGACGAAATTCTTTACTGCATCTTGTTCGTACAAGAATACATTTCTTGGCAAGGGCACAAAAGATTCCTGGCAAGAACAAGTCCCTGAGGCCTCCTGGGGCTTTAAGAAGAAGAAATCAGATCTTTCAGCCATGTATTTCTTATGGAGTAATTACTGCATAATGATTGTTTAATAAAATGACACATTTTAGGTATTGTGAGGAAACGCCTTTACTTCCTGGAAATCCTGGGATCGGTGTTGGTTTGTGCACTTATTACCAAAAAGTCTGTCGTGGGGATCAAAGTGAGACCCACGTAGGTAGGTGGACCGAAATATTTTTGAATTTGTTTTGTTATTTGTGTTCTTTTATCTCATTAGAGACGTCGTGTCGTGTGGTATGTGAAATGTATATCTGTAAGGTGACAAAAAATAGGCTGGTTGGGCGGGTTGGCTAATGAGTCAATGGGTTCGGGTAAGAACACATGTTGGCCAACTTTTGACCAGTTAAAGATAAACCATAACCTGATTTGGTAGATTCATAAGTAAATTGGCTGAAATAAATATCAGCTATAATTTGTTTTATAATTTCATTTTATAGTTGGACTAAAGATTGTCAAGTACTAATGATTGTGTATTTTAATTGCAGTAAAGATTTAGCATATTTTCATTGGCCAAAAGCTTTATGGCATCCCCATGAAAATGTAGCGGCACTTAAGGAACAAGGGACACTGCTTATAAAAGGATCAATGAAAGTTATATTATAAAGCTTGGGAGGGAAATGTGGCAAGCTTCATGTAAATGCTGAGGAGACAATTTTATTTGTCAAAGAAAAAGCTACTACGAAGCTATTGGAAAAATGGAGTGAATATGAATGAGATATCGTGTCTCAAAGTGAGGTACGAGAAACACAAAATCTGGGATTCCTTTTCCAGAATATTATGTGTATATCTATTTTAGGAATAGATTTAGACTTTATGAAGAAGTCTTAACATCATATTATATGTGTATATATTATATGCAAATCGTGTTTTAGTAATAAAATATTTGCATGTTAGTTTAATTTTGGAGCAAATATTTTGTCTTGGTGACCAAGACATGAATTGGCTATAAATTGAACCCGAATTCATTCAGTTTTACACATAAAAAAGATGGAGCTCTCCTGCTACCAAATTTCAGTATCCTTCGATCAGAAACACGTAAGATATTCTGTCAGGTCCGACTGTACAACAGCTTTGAACGTTGTACCCTACAACAGACGGCGAATCTATTTTAAGGGAATCGTGTTAAACACGAGCCTCGTTCCATAAACTTTTTACTGCTTTCATTTATTTATCGTTCATAGTGTCTGTCTTCTGCCTCGGCCTCCTTTCTGTCTGTAATTTAATTTTCTGCCATTTATTTTCTGTTAATTTAGTTATTAATTATAATCTGATTTTATTTTAATAAAGTGTACATGTTTCCTTACAATCTTAAAACAGATTCTGTGTAACAGAATTAAAAACACTTTTGTTAAATTGGATTAATTATTATTAACAGAATTTATATTTATAAACTGTTTTCTATCGAAACCAGGTTGAGTTTCTTTGGAAATCAGTTTTAATTAATCATAATTTTAATTTACAGATTTGAAACTACAGATGTATAACATTTTTAAAAGCAGTTATTCAGAACAGTTTATTTTGAAACCAAGATTGAGTTTCTATTAAACTGATCTAGTTGATTCATTGAAACCAAGATTGAGTTTCTTTGAAGCAGATCCGGTACAAGGTTATAAAAATCAGGATTGAATTTTTTAGATACCGGTTTATAACTGTTTATGTGTGATATTTCAGGTGTTCAGTTTATTTTGAAACCAAGATTGAGTTTCTATTAAACTGGTCTATTTGATTCATTAAAACCAATTTGAGTTTCTTTGAATCTGATTTGGTACAAGTTTAAATAAATCAAGTCGAGTTTATTAGATGCCAAATTATTTTAATAGTTCTTAACTGTTTTGTATTGACAAGTCTACTAATGGTAACACGAGTGTAACCCTAGTGAATCTTATAAATGTAATTAGTGCGCCAATTATTGAAATGTTTGCAAATCATGATGAATTTAGATTTATTAGAACCAAGTGGAGTTTCTTTGAAATATATCTCATAAAATGCAAGTTGTTATTTTATTAGATAACTGTAACATGTTCGATAAAATCAAAAAGAATTTCTTTGAATCAAGATATGTTATTATTAAATATCAGATTATATACCCCACTTTACTAATTTAGTGGAAGTGTTTGTTTGACTTGTCTAATTTATTTTAAATCGGGTCGGTTAATTATTAACTAGATATAATTCTTGATTTTTTTTGAGTTTAAAAGTATATCTATAGAAACCTTGCTGAGTTTCTTTAGAAGAATAGATCTACTGAAACCTTGCTGAGTTTCTTTGGAAGAGTGGATCTATTGAAACCTTATTGAGTTTTAGTTTAGAA
Organism: Tanacetum coccineum; assembly: GCA_026074375.1. NCBI lineage: Eukaryota > Viridiplantae > Streptophyta > Magnoliopsida > Asterales > Asteraceae > Tanacetum > Tanacetum coccineum. The sequence goes on from BQNB010012510.1 coordinate 33,442, forward strand.
ATAGATCATGTGAAACAGATCTGTTAAGATCTTTTTAATGAAAATTGACAACATCATATTACATATATTTTTTTATAAAACCATTATGTAATAAGCTATATTGTTTAATTGGTTAGTCGAAAGACTTCCTATAAAGTGGTTTTGTATAACGGATCTTACAAAACATTAGTGTTTTAAACAAAATTCGCTTAAAATCATTTTTGTTAAGAAACACTATATGATTAAGCACGTTGTTAATGGTTACCAAATTAGTTTCAAACTAATCATGGAACCTCATATTAACATTTGGAATGTCACGAGTGACATGAAAGGATCTGCTCCCGAACCTGTTAAAAGGGATACCGATACTTGAGTTACGTGTACGGTAGATGCTTTAAAGCATTTAGAAACCTTATGTGGCATAGCTATGCGTTATATGGTCTGAATGACATGAAAACTGAGGCCATGAGGGAATTCGACCTTAGATAATGGTAGATTAGCACTTCGGTATCGTGTCATGTATATAGTGATAAGAGTTTGATTAACTCATTCAATGTAGTTGAGAATGGAGAGAATGAATTTAGGCAACTCTCCAACTGCTAGTATCAAGGGAAAAGGAGATGTGATTCACATCTCGAAAAGGGTATAAGTTAACCAACACGTTGTACCTGCCGGAGATTCGTAGGAATCTTGTGTCCGGATGGTTGCTTAATGAAATTTGGCTTTCATCTTGTGTTTGAATCAAATAAAAATTGAGTTAACGAATAACATAATTTGAGTCCGTACGAGTTACGCCTTTAAATTTTTTTAAGCTAAAATGTATTTTCTAATGGTCATTTTAGCAAAATGAGTTGAAATCACCTTATTTGATTCTTTAAATGTACGACATGGCTGACTCAGACATGTTTTAACTCAACATGTTGTCTAATTAAACTAAATTGGATACCCACCTTTTGTATTGACACGGACTACAAAATTAAAACTTGTGTTGAAGCCAAATTAACAAGATTGTCTTTTCTCTCGGTTGAACAGAAAATAACCAAACCCTTGATATGATTCACAAGGTTTTATGTGATTTGGAATTGATACCTACTAAGGTAGAGAATAGCGAGTACTTCATCATATTTGTTTGATGGTGTACAAAATATTGATATTTATACTTACTTGAGAGTAAGGATATAGACAAGATTGTTCTATATAATAAGTTAAGAATTAACTTATTATCGAAAACAAGGTAGTTCGAAGTCATATCAGAGGTGAATATGTGTTTCCATTTTTAAATTTATGTGCTAAACTTAGAATAAGACACAAATTTATTACTCTTGATACTCCAACAAGAGAATTGTGGAAAGAAAAGAACCATGCCTTAGTATATATGGTTCATGCCATGTTCTTAAGTCCTGGTTTAAGCCATGGCATGTGGGAGAAAGTATAACAACCCACAATTTTTCTCTATGCAATTATTCATCTATTAAATTAGAAGCAACTATTTTCATGGGAATATATTTTTTTTTGTTTTAGTCCATCCATTATATAACGTAACTTACATAGCAAACTAAACGAGCTCACGCAACAACCAATGCCAACTACAACTATGTTTACATTATGTAAAAATCCTAATATGTCAAGTCTATGTTTAAATATTATTTTTACCATATACGTTATCCATTTAACGTACCATTTACAACGTTATTCCAAAATAAGCATTATACGTTAACTTTTATTCCAAAAACCCTAATTACATGTCAAAACAAGTGTACAAATGTTCAAAGGATATGTACAAGTTACAATGCCAAACTTTTGAATATCTTTTCCCTCCTAAACCCTAGTACAACCTTCTAAAGCTCAATGTACAAGTTAATTGTACATGAAATACAAACTAGGTCATTTTACCTCCTAAATCATGTTTATATCTTACCACCACTTTAACACAAGGTACAAACACCCAATGCACAACTCCTAAACCCTAAACCTAATCCCTAAATCATTCTAAACCCTAATCCTAAAACCCTAATTCATCTAACCCTAAACCAAAATCATAAAACCATAGCAAACCCATTACACCTTAAACTAGTTCATAGTTTTCAAAATCTGATCCGTTAATAAAACATAAGATCTGGGAAAAATCTATAGGTTCTGGGTATTAAGTAAAAACACTAGGTTGTATCCCTATGTCTTGTGATCATTTTTCCGATTGAATCACCCCGATTCGACGTCGGATGAATTAGTTATAGCCGAAATGGCAAAGGTGCGCAAATTCTACATACATGTAGTAAATGGCTGTTATCTCTAGATTTTTGTATAGTAACCCCTGAATATGTAAAACTAAAAGTTGTAGAGGACTCAAATATCTAACCATTCTCACTGGTTTGAGGTTGATCGGAATTACGGTTTGTAAATGGCAACCAAATTACCGGGACTGATATTGGTTGTCCAAAAGCAGCCATGTATAAACTAAATAAACACCACAAGCTCCTCCATGACTCACCACCACCTTCATCCCAAGACCCCACCACACATCAACCAACACTCCAACACCTTAACAAGCACCGCCATCACCACCTTGTCACCCAACTTGGCCACCAAGTCTCCAAAACCCCTAGTCATCACCCTAACTTCTCCATCTCCTTCCACCTTGCTATGCTATCACTCTAGCTCACAATAGTCACTCCCTAGCCTTCCTTAGTCACCCTAGAACTGCCACGAACACTAATCTTATAACTAAGCACCACAAAGCAAGAACTGGCACCAAGTTAGTTCTTTCCTATAAATAGCGAAACCAAAACACACACTTTTCATCATTCCAAAAAACTCTGTTAGCCTCAATTTTTATTGGAGTCCAATAAGGGAATATCTCGTTCCCGTGTTTCCAAGGGACCCTCACTTCGGGGGGGAGATTGTTACCCTCCAATTTATTGTGATTCGAATAAGAAGTTCGGATCACTCTCTACGATGTGACTTCGTCTTTAATTAGTTAACGATGTAGATAGATAATATCGGAATCGTTGACGCGCTAGTTAAAGTCGATTAATATTGTATATGTTCGGGTTTTAAGTGATCCTAAGCAAAACCCAGCCCGGGCCACTAGTTTAAATATCCCAGCGTTGTCATGTTAAAAAAAACGCGACGGGGTAATAATACTATTTCCCCTTCATTAGAAAAAGTAAGTTGTCAAGTGTTCAAAATATCTAAATAATTTTAACTTTATATTCTCACTATTCCTTTCACTCCGACAATCTATCTCTCACTCTTTTCTCTCTCTAGAAACAACCTTCAACCATTCTCATTTCTATCCGATTTCGTGTATATTCCATGAATGAAGTGTTAACCGGATCCGAAACAATTGGTTATCAGAGCCAAAGGTGTGTGATTCGATGATTGATTCGTGTGGCCCTAACAATGCAAATTTCGTGCTTATTTATTGAAGAAAAAGGCACAACAAGAGCTCATTTTTGATTTATGGCTTGTTTGTTTGGTTTAATCTTGCTCATCTCTTGTTCAACACACAAAGAGGCTAGGTTGTATCAAATTTCGACTGTTATACAAGCTCAAGTTCAAATTATAAGCTTTAAAAGTTAGTGGTTCTTCGAGAGGAGAGTTGACTCTAATAGTGGATGATTCACAAAGAAATACATTGTTATCATGTGTGTTAAACTTCTTAGGGACGCTTAATAATGCAAATACTAGCTTTTGGTTCGTGCTTAAAAACGCTTATTTGAGTGATTTTGCAAAATCCTACTTGGCATTCTCGTGGCGGTTTGACAAATCCACGTTTAAGGAAGGTTGTCAGGCGCGGTTTGACTAGGTCCAACAGTCGAGTAGTCTAAAAACAGCGAGTTGCTAAACGGCGATTGCTAAAAACGCGGAGTTGCAAACGGCGAGATTGCTAAACGGCAATTGCTAAACTGTGAGTCTTATAAACAGCGAGTTACTAATTGGTAGCGGTTTACTAAGAATTTTTTTTGTGAATAAAAGGGTTTCAGTAAAACAGCCATAACTTTTGATCCGTAAGTCCGTTTTAGGCCCGTGAACTCTCAAATCGAAGAGAAAAACGAGATGGATCACGCTATAACCACCCTTTAGCTGGTTAAGGATTTTCCAAGGCCCAAAACACTCGTTTACTATGATTTATTGACATTTTTTAGTTTTTTGGAATTTGTGTTAGACATGTTTTGTTCTAGGCTCACGTGGAGCCATCAGTATTTTTTAAGGCCCGTTTCAGTTTTGGTGAGCATATTAAACAAACAGCTTTAACCCTAGCCAGAAAATTATCTGTTTTTAGACAATTAAATCATTGGCCACTGATTCCTAATCAAATCATTCACGGTTATCTAGTGATCTTCTTTAGAACAACTCTCTCTGATACCAATTGTAGGATCCCGTTAACACTTCACTTCATAGAATCAAACACGAAATCGGACTAGAAATGAGAAAGAGAGAGTTGTTCTAGAGAAAGAAAGAGGAGAGAGAGATTGAGAGAGAAAAGAGAAAAGATATTATTTCGAGTATAAAGAACGAACTTGAGCAACTTTACTTTTTTCCTAAAGAAGATAAAGAAAATATACCCCGTCGCGTAAATGACTGGCTGCGGATATTTAAACTGGACCCGGGCTCGGTTTGCTTGGGAGAGTAAACCCGAAACATAAACAATATTAGATTAAACTATCGAGCCCGAATTCCCGAATATTATCCTATTACAACGTTTAAACTAATTAAAGACACGGAAGCTTCCATTCGTATAGTTTACGAACTTCCTATAGTTCGACTCAACAATTAAGGGCTAACACTTCCTCCCACCTAAAAGTTTTTTTTTTTTTTTATTTGTTTTTCTGTCTTTTTTTTTTTTTTTTTTTCTTTTGCTCTACCTAGCACTAGCAGAAAGTATAGAAGATCCCCAAGTATTGTTTAGAAACATAGGAATTCCAAGAATAAGCCATAGAACTCGTCTCCAAGCTACACGAACCAAAAACCTCCATTTCAACCCATTTCAAGTTGTAAGATTTTTCTACTCGTCCTATAAGCTTTGCTACTATTTTAGGTTGTTCATAAACTCTATTAGATTTCATAAGGAAACTCTTTTGTTAAGAGCCTTGAACATCAAACCCATTCGAATTGTTTTAAAACCCTAAAACGTACCTGTTTTGTTTTTTTTTCAATCACAAGCCCTTTTCATAAGCTATAAGCTCGTAAACTCTACTTATTTTAGCTTATTCTAATAAGCCATAATCTACAAAACTCTCTTGGATTTTAAAAATATCATTATTAGATTTTTTAGACACGTTTGCAATAACAAAATAAACACATGCAAAGGGTATATCTTAGTAAATATTTTGGAAATTATAACTAGAGGGGCTGAAAATGTCATATTCCTAAAGTTATAACTATAAGGCTTGCCAAGTTTCAAAGTTAAAGGTTTAATATATATATACTTATTATATAAAGGACTAAACTTGTAAAAGTTTATAAACCAAAGGTATATATTGCCATTTTTGCATTCTTAAAGGTATAAAATAAAATATTTTTATATAGAAATTATAAATATATATTTAAATATTATAAGACTTGATTTTATTAAAACCCGACACATTTATCATTATTAATCATCGATCACGCATTATAAAACAATTATGTTATATATTTAACGTAACTTATCATCGACTAGCTTTTGAAGAAACTTAAAATCATATCGTATCACGTTACTAGGGAATTTATCATGCTGAGGGTATTCATTTGGACGGAGTATACATTTTGACGAGTTTGCTGGATTTACGATTTAAAGTGTCCTGGCTCCTCAAACGTTTACTGCATGACCTCTGAATTATGATAGCCCGAACAGTGATACAATATTTCCATAAATTAATAAATCAAAGTAAGATGTATGTTAAACTTTATAAAGTTTTGAAAACATAAACAATCACACTAAGACTTGACATATTACCCTCAGGTTACGTGACGAGGCTGTTACTTTCATTTCATATACTTTTGCCATCAATCAGATTTCCCTGTTAAGGTGAGTTTATAGCCTCGCATTTTAAATCTTTTGAATACTTTATAAACCCGAGAAGGGGATACATGCTTAAACCATGAATGCAAGTGTTTTTTTCTAACTTTTATGCAATCCATAATATTATAGCCTAAGTACCATCCACTGCAATAATTTCTTAATCATGAACCATTAGCTTACTTGCGAGTGAAAGCGAATATTATGGATAGATCTATCGGGGTGTGACGAATTCCGTTGGTGTGCCTATACTTTTAATGGGTAACATTGGCAAGTTACCTTTCCACGGGGACATTTGTTCCTCAACCAATGTCACTATGGTGATTTCCATGCGTTAACAAGTATTGATGACATAGCTTAGGGCATAATACTGTTTTCTATTATAAAGAATGGTGTTGCAATATTTAACCAATCTATGATAACATAATTTCGATTATTTACCATGATAATTGGGAAAATGCTATACAATATATTAACAAACATGGGTATATAACAACGTAACCCACTATTGAACTTATTACTCAACTATTAAATCTTGAAAACCTATGAAATTTTCACACAATCATTTGTGTTAGACCCATTTTAGCAAGTTTATCTCAGGTAATTGAGCAACCTATGGCACGGAAGGGTCATTGGAACTTGAAGGGTGAACGTCCAAACTTATTTCAATCAAACTTTAGTTTTTATTGTTCTAGAATATAGGACCTTCTTTGTAAAACTCTGATATGATATTGAAAGATAACAACCTAAAATTCCAAAAACGCTCTATATGAGTTGCTTTAAATTCCAATGATTTATAGCTGTTGAACTATGGGGAAAAAAAAAGAAACGTAAAAATACCCAGACTGCTTCCCGCTGCTAATAAATGTCAAAAATGGGGGTGTTACAGATTGGTATCAGAGCTTATGGTTATAGAGAACAAGGGTAAAACCTAAACTATAACTACTTTTTCCATCCAAGAAAGTCCTCCATGCCACTGTAGTTTCCAGAATAGTATGTGTAAGAAATTTCCATGGCAGATAATACACTACTATTATATTATATATAAATAACTTATGTTATTTGATTTGAATATAATAATAGTATATATATATAATAAAACATATATTCTAAAATAATACCAAATAGTTATAGTATATAGAGTTTCCCGTTTTATATAAAATTGCTTGAGGACAAACAATAGTATATTTCTCGAGAATCGAATCCCGACGAGAAGTGAATTTAAAATCCACAAAGTATTTTGTTTGATGTTTGAATATCAAGTATTTTTGTTTTTGATTTTTAATTCTAAAAACGCAAAGGAAAGCAAATTAAAGCAAACAATCAAATAAGGCAACTAAGGAATTAAGCTAAAAACGTTAACGAGAATTAAAAACGCGTCTAATTAACCAACTATAACAAATTTAAATCCTAAAAACTCAAATTATGACTTTTTAAATCCTAAATGACTTAAAATAATTTTCAGAAAAGAAATTATATTTTTTTAATTTTTATTTTATTTATTATGAATTAAAAACTATTTTAATCTAGAAAATTAATTAAAAATACTAAACTAATTTAAAAAAATTATGAAAAATACTTTTAACTGTTTAGAAACTATGAAAAATAAAAACAGGAAAGATGGCTTAATTAATAAGCAGTTAATAAGCAATAAAGCTCGGATAAGCAAAAACTAAAGTGACTATAAGAAATAAATGAAACACTCCTATTATCGAAAAAGACCCAAGGGCAAACGGTAAGGTGTGTGTGTTGTGAAGGAGAGGTCGCAGGTTCAAGTCCTGGACCTATCCTTTTTGTTACAATGGTTTTTTTTTAGATTTTCTTTTTGAAACTTTTATAAAACAGACCAAAATAAGCAACTTTTGAAAAAGGAACTTTTAATGAAACTTACAAATAAGCTAGATTAATCAGCACTAAAGATGACAAAATGACTAGTTTTAACTAAGACACTTAAAAGCTAAACTGTTAGATTTTTTTTAAGATTCAAAAAGCAAAGGAAAAGCAAATAAGCTAAAAACAACAAACTTCCTAGACCTAATAAGGAAATATGAAAAGGTTTAGACCAACAGAATGAGCTTAAAAGCTGAAAGCAAAACAGACTTTAACTAGCAGTTTTTAAAATGAAAAAATGACCAAATTTAAGCTTAATTCTAGATCAAATAAGCACTTGGAAATGAGTAAGGACAAAAAACAAATGAAGTTTAGCTTCCAAAGAACACATAAAAACAAGAATTAAGATGATTGGATTAGAAATAAGCTAGAAAACATGACTTGAAAAAGTGACAGAATACTTATGTTTTTGGCTTTTTGGTTTATTTTTGAAGGAAAAATAAGCTATTGCAGACCTAGATTTAAGCTACTAAATGATGATAAATCATGAAACTAAGCTTAAACATATTAAGCTTGAACCCTAATGAGCTTATGCTATCAATTTTAGACCATGAATCAAGCTTTAATCTAACCTAATTTTGCTTTTGAAAACTGGACTTTGAACTTTTAAGAACCTATGACAAATATGACTTAAACTTGAATGACAAATGTTTACTTAACCCAAGCTTATTCTACTGCATTGATGTCTCAAAACTAACATGAAAATGACACAAAACAACACCTAATCAAAATCTAAGCAAATAAGCTATAAAATGAAACTGCTAATACCACAGATTCAAACCATGGACAGATTAAACCTTAATTTTGATTTTTAAACTTTAAAAACTGAATTAAACTAACTTTTAGACTAGATTTAAGTTTGTTAAATCTAATTTAAGTGCCAAAAGAGACTAGGCAGTACTAACATATGTTAGTACTGCTAGTGCCAAACACCCCTTTAAAATCTGATTTCCCATTTTTAAACTATAAAAGATTGAATTAAGCTAAGATTTGTAAAAACAGATTAAGTATGAGGTAATTGAAGAACTAATAAGCATAAACTAATTACTATTAAGCAAAAATAAGTAGTATAATAAGCTGAACATATTTAAGCTAAAATAAGGCAGTTTTAATGAAAAAACTAAGACAAATTAGATCTAATAAAAAAGTTAACAACAATAAGTAAAGATAAGCTATATTAAGCAGGATTAAGCAATAATAAGCAGTAATAAGCAAAAGAGATAAGCAACAACAGTTTTAAGCTATGAAAATGAAATATGAAGAGTACCTTGATCCTAGCTCAAACAAGGATCAAAACTGCTCTTAGAGCTATTCTACAAGCTCCAGCTTGTTAGAAACAAGCTGGTAGTGTCCATAAGCCCTTCCATAAATATCAAAAGCTTAGGTAATTTAGGGGAGGATTTAAGTGAAAATCTAAACTCAGTTTAGCTTTTGAAGGCTAAACTGAGTATAAGCAAACTTATGTAGTAATTCAGAGCTTATAAGAGCTTATTAGGAGCTTATGATCAAATTAAACAACATTGCATTAAGGAAAAACTAGAATTGAACACGAATTTGAATGAAAACTAACTTTTATTGAAAATTGATGGATTACAATGCTTTGGAAAGTAAATTACATGAAATTTAACTTATAAGCTACTGAAAAGCTAAAAATTACTACAACATAAGCTAAAATCCTACACACTCAATTCTGTGTGAAGAGGCCTCCTTTTATAAGGGTCAGGTGAACCTTCTAGGCTTTTGAGACGCTCCCCCATCTTCCCATCATAGCCATCCAATCATAACTGCCTATAATCATCAAATCTGAGCCGTTAGATTACGTGCCACGTCTATTAGGCCAATCACATTGCTGGGGATTGCCAGTGTGGCTAAGGAGGGTGTCAGTGTTGTCAGTCGTACCCTTCTAGAAGGTCTTCGATGCTTGTACTTGGGAGGTTTTACCCTGCGTGACAATAGAGGTAAATGTGGGAGGGAAAATGGAGGGTGAACAGTAATTTTGACCCCGTGGTTGGGTGTTTGACTTTGAGCCTTATAAGAAGTTGGGCCATTTGTTATCTTTTAGGCCGTTTGATAATAATAAGGTATTTAATTAAATCTTGGCTTTCGTTAGTTTAAGTTATTAATTGCAAGGCCTGACCTGGCAATTACGTGTCCCGGTTGGTTCCCGTAGAAATGGGTACGCCATTGGCTTTGGTCGTTTCGGAGCTCAATCCATCCTGCTCAGATTTTGTCTGTTTTTGCTTGTTTATGTCATTTTACTGAATTATCCATACTGCAAGAACAACCACAAAAATACAAATAATCATGCATTTTAATGTATTTTTTGGTCTTTTAAGCTTATTTATAAGTAAAATGATGTGTGACTAAACACATATCATTATTTGCCATCTGGGTTGGTTTAATATATAATAGTCATGTCTTCCCCCATTCCTATTTATTATCCTTTCTGATTATGATGTTGAGGATACATTTCCTCTACACACTCTCCTGAGCTATATCCTGGCTCACCAGAAAAAAAACTATTCCCACCTTACCCTAAACACCTCTACTAACTTTTCAATGATTTAACTAAAGGTTCTTTGTAGCCTTACCCCCCCCACCTTTTTATGATGACCCATATAGAAGGCCATGCAAAGCACATGATGGCTACTGATAATGAATTACCTATTCCACCGACAAGCTCCTATTGCGTCCACCGACTATTTGCCTCCAACTCCAGTGGTAGCACTATACAATTTTTTGATTTCTGACATTTCTTTCCCTCCGAAAAGATTCATCACCAGAACACTGAGACTCCTGTTAATCACACATACACATACATCATCTTGCAACATCATCTTTGGAGCACCGACTAATAACTAAAACTTAATTTAACCACGCCTAATTTGAAGAATCCAGACAACTTCAAAACAAGGAATAGCGTTTAGGAAATTAAGCAATTATGCCCAACGATGGCTAATCTATTAGACTAGTGCCATCTATGAGACTAAGACACGTAGGGCTCAAAAGCAATAAGCCAACTAAACAACAGGAAAAAGAAGGTAGCAGGAATGCTAGCAACAAGAGGAAACGGGAAGTTAAACACAATGGAGGCTCAGTCAACAAACTAAGAGCAAAGGTGGCTTAGACATAGACTACAAGCAAGCAACAGAAAGTCTATGCTTTGGGACTCTTTCCAATAGTGCCCGATAATGTCAAATTTCATTAAAATGGCCAGTGGTACATAAAAAGCGCAAACTGCAAGAGAGTTGGCCCTTGACCCAGACTATAGGAAGTCTCTTCTACTACTAACAATCAAATGATCATTACTTTGGCTAGAAAATGTGAAATCATGCACAACAGGAGGATTGTCCCAGAGTTAAAGAATTGACCATGAAACCAAGCTGGAGATACCGAAGCACTGATTTAAATGTATGCGTTAGGAGGAGGAGAAATCGATCAAGAACCCCAACAAAATAGAAGTCGAATATCAAGGCGTAAAGACAAAATCTTCTCGCCTTGCCTAGTGAACTTTGACGATGGAACTATCTTAGATCTATTTTGTCTTAGGAATTCCGGTGACTGTGCGAATAAAGCATTCAAGTTATCTATCAATCAATGTTTGTGAATTGTTTTCCCTCAAATCTACTTAAATTCTATACTTATTTCCATAAAGGCACTCCCCAAATATTAGGAAATCACTCTAGCTCACAATAGTCACTCCCCAGCCTTCCTTAGTTACCCTAGTAGCTGCCATGAATCACTAATCTATAACTAAGCCACCACATCAAGCTATAACTTGGGCATCAAGTTAGTTTTTGCCTATAAATAGTCGAACCAAAAAACACACTTTCATTCATTCCGAAAACACTTCTCCACCTCAAAACTTTGCTTTAGCCTTGTACTAGCAGAAGTATAGAAGTCCCAACGTGTGTTTAGAAACCAAGGATTCCAAGGAAGAAGCCATAGAACTCGTCTTCAAGCTACACGAACCAAAAACCTCCATTTCGACCCATTTCAAGTTGTAAGCTTTTTCTACTCGTCCTATAAGCTTTGCTACTGTTTTAGGTTGTTCATAAACTCTATTAGATCATAAAGGAACTCTTTGTTAAGAGCCTTGAACATCAAACCCATTAGAATTGTTTTAAAACCCTAAAACATACCCGTTTTGATTTTTTTCAATCACAAGCCCTTTTCATAAGCTATAAGCTCGTAAACTCTACTTATTTTAGCTTATTCTAATAAGCCATAAGCTTCAAAACTCTCTTGGATTTCAAAAATATCATTATTATGGTTTTTGGACTTGTTTTGCAAATAAATCCCATGCAAGGGGTATATATTGTAAATATTTTGGATATTATAACTAGAGGGGCAAAAAATGTCATATTCCTAAAGTTATAATTATAAGGACCTATCTTGCTAAGTTTCAAAGTTAAAGGTTTAATATATATATACTTATTATATAAAGGACTAAACTTGTAAAAGTTTATAAACCAAGGGTATATATTGCCATTATTGCATTCTTAAAGGTATAAAATGAAATATTTTTATATTAGTTATAAAAATATATATTAATATTATAAGACTTGATTTTATTAAAACCCGACACATTTATCATTATTAATCATCGATCGACGCATTATAAAACAATTATATATTTAACGTAACTTATCATCGACTAGCTTTTGAAGAAACTTAAAATCTTATCGTATCACGTTACTAGGGAATTTCATGTGAGGGGTTTCATTTGGGTATACGTTTTGACGAGTTTGCTGGATTTACGATTTAAAGTGTCTTGGCTCCTCAAACGTTTACTACATGACCTCTGAATTATGATAGCCCGAACAGTGATACAATATTTCCATAAATTAATAAATCAAAGTAAGATGTATGTTAAACTTTATAAAGTTTTGAAAACATAAGCAATCACACTAAGACTTGACATATTACCCTCAGGTTACGTGACAAGGCCGTTACTTTCAACTGATATACTTTTGCCATCAATCAGATTTCCCTGTTAAGGTGAGTTCATAGCCTCGCATTTTAAATCTTCTAATGTTTTCATAAACCCGCGAGGGGGATACATGCTATAAACCATGATTACGAGTGTTTTTCCAACTGTATGCTATCCTGATTTATTATTGCCTAAGTCACCTTTACTGCCAATATTTCTTAATCATGAACCATTAGTCACTTGCGAGTGAACGCGAATATTGTGGATAGATCTATCGGGGTGTGACGACTCCCGTTGGTGTGCCTATACTTTTGGTACCAATAGCACTATATTTGACTTAATGGGTAACCTTGACAAGTTACCTTTCCATGGGGACATTTGTTCCTCAACCAATGTCACTACGGTGATTTCCATGTTAACGTATTGGTTGCATGAGCTTAGGGAAATAATACTGTTTTTCCATGATAATTGTATATGCAATTATTACAAACTATGGGTGTATAACAACGTAACCCACTATTGAACTTGTATTCAAACTGTTTATCATAAACCTATGAATTTCACTCAACCATTGTGTTGACTTTTTTAGCATGTTTATCTCAGGAAATTGAACAACTTATGGCACAGAGTGGCACGGACTTGAAGATGGCTAAATTGTTATCATTCAAACTTTATGTTTCTAGATTTTGGGACCTCTCTTTTTGTAAAACTCTAATGATTAATTGAATGATAACTAAATTTTCCAAAAACGTCTCTTTACGATTCGTTTTCTATGATTATGTCTGTTGTACTATGAAGTAATACCCCAGATTAGCTTCCGCTGCTATATTTGTCAAAATGGGGGTGTTACAGATTGGTATCAAGAGCCACAGTTATAAAGAACCAGGTTAAAACCTTAAATATAACTATTTTTTTTCCATCCAAGAAAGTCCTCCGTGCCAGTACATTTCCTGAATAGAATGTAAAGATACATAACTATTATACTATTATATAAATAACTTATGTTATTTACCACTGGGTTGTTAACAGAGTGATGTCTTCTCCTAACCACCCTACTTCCGATATTGAGGATGCTTTTTCCTTTAACTTTTCAGACTATACTCCAACTTTACCAAACTATTTCCCAGTCTCACCGGGAAACATCTCTCCTAATCCTTCAGATAATTTATCTAAGTATCTTTTGGCCTCGTTAGCCATCTCACCTTTTCACGATGATCCATATATGCAAGCATATAATGCTGCTGCTAATGAACCACCTATCCCACTACAAACTCCTATTGATCCACCGCCTGTTTTGCCTCCATCTCTAGTATTACCACTATCACCAATGTTTGATTCCTGAGATTTCTTTCCTCCCGAAGAGATTCCACCACCTAAAGACACTAAGACTCCTGTTGAATCACCCATTCTAATATCTCCATCTTTATCGGTATGATCTTCATCACCGGTTATGTCAACTATACCACCACAAGATTATCCCTTTGATGAGTCTATCTTTGCAGAGTTAGATAACTCATTATGGATCATACCACGACCACTGGGAAGTGAACCAGTCCTCGAGGAATCTAATGAGTGAGATGCTTGTTTAAGTGTTCATTCTTGGAAATCTTAAATTCCAAAAATTTTCCGTTGTATCCTACAATGTAATACCAAAGGATGTGTATTACTTTGTTAGAACTTGTATTAAAATAAGAATCCATACAATATGTCAAATGATTTCAATACCACTATGTATAAAATTTTTAACAATGACTTGTGATATCATTCTTATTTTGTGTTGTCTTGTAAATGTTGATAGAATGGCTCCCAAGAGGACATCAACATCTACACCACCACCCATGACTCAGGCTGCCATTAAGAAACTAGTTACTAACAGTGTTGCCACGACTCTAGAAGCACAAGCTGCAACAATGGCAAGTACTAGTAATCTCAACAGGAACACCGGACCTACTGGAACTCCTGTAACAAAAACGGGAAACTATAAAGAGTTCATAAGCTGTCAACCTTTCTACTTCAATGGTACGGAAGGTGCAGTTGGCCTCATTCGCTGGTTTGAACAGACCGAATCAATATTTTCTCGTAGCAAATAGGCCGAGGAAAACAAAGTGACATTTGCTACTGGTACCCTGACTGATGATGCCTAGTCCTGGTGGAATGCGTATGCCCAACCTATTGGAATTGAACAAGCCAATAAGATCAATTGGACTGAATTGAAAAGGCTCTTAACAAGTAAGTATTGTCCTCGAACTGAAGTCAGGAAAATGGAAGATGAATTTTACAATCTGACTGTAAAAGGAGATGATCTTAAAACTTACATTAGAAGATTCCAGGAATTAACAGTCTTATGCCCAAACATGGTGCCAAACACCGAGAAACTCGTAGAAGCTTTCATCAGAGGATTACCCAGAAGTATTGAAGGAAATGTTACCGCTTCAAAGCCTCAAACTTAGGAGGAAGCCATTAACATAACCCAGAGGTTAATGGATCAAGTAACAAGGCATAATTCTGTGCAGGGAACCAATGATCACAAACGAAAGTTTAATGATAGAAGAACCTTCAACAACAATAACTACCAAAACAACCGTAACAACAACAATGACAACCACAACAATGATCAGCACCAACAATAGAATAGAAGGCAGGAAACCTTCAGGGTCTATGCTGCTACCCCAACTAAAAACCGTGGGTATGTTGGACCCCATCCTTTGTGTAAGAGATGCACTCTACATCACACAGGACCTTGTACTGTCAGATGTCAGACTTGTAACAAAGTGGGCCATCAGACCAGGAACTGTAAAAACAAAGGACCCTCGGACTACTAGATTAGATTCTAGTTATAGTTTTTGTTAGAACCTAACCACAGGATGTGTGGTCTAAATAACAACACTTGTCAAATTTTAACTATATAAAGTATAAAGGCAAGTTGTTCATGATATAATACAATTATAATCCCGTTATACCTCGCTATTTCATAATACTGTTATTCAGGGTGCAACTCTGACCTTGTTAAACCAACCTTTCGAAATTGATCCTATGCCGATTAAGCTAGGTAGTTTCGACGTTGTCATCGGTATGGATTGGTTATCTAAGTATCATGCTAGAATCATCTGTGACGAGAAAGTCGTCCACATCCCAATCGATGGTAAAACTTTAATCATTTGAGGTGATCGAAGTAAAACTCGACTAAGCCTCATATCCTGTATAAAAACCAAAAGGTATATATCTAGGGGATGTCAAGTTTTCATAGCTCAAGTAATGGAGAATAAATCTGATGAAAAACGACTTGAAGACATACCAGTAGTCAGAGAATTCCTAGAAGTTTTTCCTAAAGATCTACCTGGCCTACCCCTAGTTCGCCAAGTAGAATTTCAAATCGATTTAATTCCAGGAGCGGCACCAGTAGTCCGAGCACCCTATAGATTAGCTCCTTCAGAAATACAGGAACTATCTAACCAACTTCAAGAGTTGGCAGACCGAGGTTTTATCTAACCAAGTACTTCACCTTGGGGAGCTCCTGTCTTATTTGTTAAAAAGAAAGACGGATCTTTCAGAATGTGTATCGATTACCAGGAGTTAAATAAACTTACTATAAAGAATCATTACCCATTACCCAGGATCGATGACTTATTCAACCAACTTCAAGGATCGAGTGTTTACTCGAAAATTGACTTAAGATCAGGTTATCATCAACTGAGAGTAAGAAATGAAGATATTCCCAAGACTACTTTCAGAACAAGGTACGGACACTATAAATTTCAAGTGATGCCTTTTGGTTTAACTAACGCACCTGCTGTATTCATGGATCTCATGAATCGTGTGTGCAAACCATACTTGGATAAATCTGTAAGAGTGTTCATCGATGATATTCTCATCTACTCTCGTAACAAAGAAGAACACGCAGACCATCTGAGAATAATTTTGGAATTAATCAGAAAGGAGGAATTGTATGCCAAATTCTCCAAGTGTGATTTCTGGATCAGTATCGTGCAATTTAATGTCTCATTATTCTTCTCATGATTTTGGAAAATCATACCACCAAGGAAACATCTTCTACTTAACACCGTTTTGATATCATGTTTTATGCTTAAGTAGGATGATTTATAATCATCTTATTGAAATGAATTAGGACGCTTCTTCATTTGAATAAGGAAATTATAAACCACCGAACTATAAATTTATAAATTCTCAGTTACAAGGATTGGGACGCCTCTGTTTGTAAATGACAAATTATAAATGAGTGAACTTAAGTGTATGGCATTCGTACAAACAATTCTCTTTCAATCCGTTTGTACAAATAATTCTTTTTCGATCATTTAATCATTATCATTATTACCATCATACAAATAAGTCTCTAGACTTCTTTCGATTTGTAAATTGTTCACTCGATTATTTACAAACATCACTCCATCATTCAACTAAATCTCGGGACGAGATTTCTGTAAGGATGGGAGACTATAACAACCCGCAATTTTCATCAATGTAAATATCCATCTATTAAATTAGATGCAATGTACTATCCATCTATTAAAGTATATACCACCTTTTTACAGGGAAATTTTTGCTTTATCTCATTATGCAACGTAACTTGCATCTCTAAAGTAAACGAGCTCACGCAACCTCTACCAATGCCATTTATATCTATGTTTATATCATGTAAACATCCTAATATGTCAAGTCTATATCTTAATATCATTTTTACCAAGTACATTATCCATTTAACGTACTTTTCAAAACGTTATATCAAAACAAGCATTAAACGTTAACGTTTATATCAAAACCCTAATTATATGTAATGTATACATATAAAATGAATGTGTAAGCCTTCAAGCATGTGTACAAGTGTACAATGCACAACATTTGAAATATAATTTCCCTCCAAGTCAATGTACAACTTATTTAAGCCTAATGTACAAGTCAATAATGCAAGAAAACCAACTCGGTCCATTTTACACTCCCTATACACCTGGGTTCTTACTTCCACTTGTAGCACAGGGACAAGTACTTAATGCATGACTCCTAAACCCTAGATCATCCTAAAACTCTAATCTAAAACCCTAAACCCTAAACGAAACCCTAAAACCCTAATTTCATTTTAAACCTAAAACTAAGCCCTAAACCTTAATCCTAAACCCTAAACCTTAATCCTAAACCCTAATCCTAACACTAACCTTAATCCTAAACCCTAATCTATCCTTAATCCTAACCCTAACTCTAATTTAAAACCAAAAACCCTAACCCGAAACAAAAACCAAACCCGACACCTATTTTTCTTTCATTTTTGACCCATTTACACCTAAGCTAGCACCCTAACACCTCAAGAACCTCTATGACCTCACCACCATGTCACCAAGAAGCCTAGCAAGCACCTCCATTACCTCCTTGTAAGCTACTTGCACTCCAAAAACCTCCTTGTCACCCTTTGATAACCGAACTCTCATACACCTCTCAACACCTCATCCTAGCCCTCATGACTCACCCTAGATACTCCTTTGTCACCACTCTATAGCCCTTGGCCACCACACCAAGTAATCTTGGTTCCTATTCCAAGAAAACTTGGCCTCCAAGTCATTTTCCTCACTATATATACGCATACATACACATACTCTTCTATTCATCTCAAAAACTCATCACACACTCAAATGAAGCTTTAAACAAGTCCAAGCCAAGCCCTAGCAGAAGTATAAGGAGATACCAATCCCTTAGAAGTCAAGAATCAAGAGAAGGAAGGTCTTGAAGTCATAATCAACTCGTTCGATCCATATTAAGCTCATTCGACCCTTATAAGCTCAAGTAAGCTCAAAATCTTGTTCCATAAGCTTATAATCTGTTTTAAATCTTTCATAAGGTTTGTTAGATCCTATATAAACTCTTGTTAAAGCCTTGAATCCTCAAACCCATGCGTTTTTTATTAAAACCCTAAAAAAAACAACCCGTTTTGATTTTCTAGCTAACGAATCTTTTTTCTAAACTTTTGATATGTTAGAACATCTTATTTTAGCTTATTCTGATAAGCTATAACCTGCAAATATCATTTGGAATCCTAAAATAAGCTTGCCTGGCTTTTTGGACTTGTTTTGCAAATATATTCCATGCTAGGGGTATATATCGTAACTTTCTAAAATTTATAACTAAAGGGGCTAAAAATTTCATTATTCCAAAGTTATAACTATAAGGACCTATCTTGCCAGGTTTCAAAGTTAAAGGTTTAATATATATATTATTATATAAAGGACTAAACTTGTAAAAGTTTATAAATCAAGGGTATATATTGCTATTTTTGCAAACTTAAAAATATAAAATATAATATTTTTATATAAATTATAAAAATATATATTAATATTATAAGGCTCGATTTTATTAAAACCCGACACATTTATCGTTATTAATCATCGATCGACTCATTATAAAACAATTACGTTATATATTTAACGTAATTTATCATCGACTAACTTTTGAAGAAACTTAAAATCTTATCGTATCACGTTACTAGGGAGTTTCATGTGAGGGGTTCCATTTGAGTATTTGTTTTGACGAGTTTGCTGGGTTTACGATTTAAAGTGCCCTGACTCCTCAAACGATACTACATGGCCTCTGGATTATGATAGCCCGAACAGTGATACAATATTTCCAGAAGTTAATAAATCAAAGTGATACGTTAAACTTTATGAATTTTTAAATCATAAACCATCACACTAAGACTTGACATATTACCCTAGGTTGCGTGACGTAGCTTTTACTTTCATTTGATATACTTTTGCCATCAATCAGATTTCCCTGTTAAGGTGAGTTCATAGCCTCGCATTTTAAATCTTTTGAATACTTTATAAACCCGCGAGGGGGATACATGCTTAAACCATGAATGCAAGTGTTTTTCCAACTATATGCTATCCTGATTTATTATTGCCTAAGTCACCTTTACTGCCAATATTTCTTAATCATGAACCATTAGTCACTTGCGAGTGAACGCGAATATTGTGGATAGATCTATCGAGGTGTGACGACTCTCGTTGGTGTGCCTATACTTTTGGTACCAATAGCACTCTATTTGACTTAATGGGTAACCTTGGCAAGTTACATTGACATTTTTTCCTCAACCAATGTCACTACGGTGATTTCCATGTTAACGTATTGGTTGCATGAGCTTAGGGTAATAATACTGTTTTTCCATGATAATTGTATATGCAATTATTACAAACTATGGGTGTATAACAACGTAACCCACTATTGAACTTGTATTCAAACTGTTTATCATAAACCTATGAATTTCACTCAACCATTGTGTTGACCTTTTTAGCATGTTTATCTCAGGAAATTGAACAACTTATGGCACGGAGTGGCACGGACTTGAAGATGGCTAAATTGTTATCATTCAAACTTTATGTTTCTAGATTTTGGGACCTCTGTTTTTGTAAAACTCTGATGAATAAATGAATGATTACTAAAATTTCCAAAAATGTCTCTTTACCATTCGTTTTCTATGATTATGTCTGTTATACTATGAAGTAATACCCTAGATTAGCTTCCGCTGCTATATTTGTCAAAATGGGGGTGTTACTGTATTCTCAAAGAAAAGGACGGCCTCGAGCTCTGTCTCATCAAGTGATAGTGCATCAAACTTTAAAAATCCTGTATTAAACAAATAATCATAGATGTTCGTAATTTCATATGTAGTCCTATTGAGAAACCGATTATTCAAGAAACGACTTGGTTGAGAAGCCGAGAAGATAGAGCGACAAAGGGAGCACATAGCTTGAGAGCGAGAGATTGATCATAGAAGTATAGAACCGTTTCCGTCGTTTTAATATTGGGAAAAAGGCTTTTTTGGTAAAGGGTTTCCCCGATAAATGTATTACTCTAAAAAACAATTCAGTACAAAGGAGGTGGTTGAAGCCCATACCTCAACCCGTTACATAGGCATAAAACGAAGACAACAAACACAACTACTCCAAAGGAGGATGATGAGGTGTAATTTTATACACTTTTTCAGGGTCATTTAAACCCCAAAATCATGCAAATATCCCCATTTATCATGCTTAATTGTTTCTTGTTGTCATTTCAGCTTTTGGGAAGCATTGGAAGAAAATACACGTGACTTGGGCTCAATTAAAGAAGAAACAGTACGAAGACACAACCTTTCAAGATTTTGATGGAGCTTGGATTTACAATGCGTGGAGACTGCGTCATGATTCCCTCTGACGCCGTCAAAGCTTGAAGGCGACGATGTCATAATCTTTGGTGACGCCGTCACACTAGCCGACTTAAAGAAGCCCATAGAAGGTTTGGTGGGCTGACGCCATCACCATTAACAAGAGACTCGTCATGACTTATTCCCTATTTATACAAATCCTATTTTTCATGTTTTAGAGAAGAAAAATGTAGAGTATAATCGTAGCAGCTATATTGGTCGGTTTTAGGGTTCCCAAACCCCTTTGTACTCATTCATACTTCATGTTTAATTAAAGTGAAGTTCCTTTACCCTTTTAATCATTCAATATGTCTATGTGTTGTTTGATTAATTGTTCTTCTCTTTTAATTAACATGCTTGGCTAAATTTAATTGTGTTTGCTTATGATTGCATAAAACCTAGTTGTTAGATCTTTTATTATTGCTTCTTGTTAATGATGTGCGTGTTAGACTTTAGAAAACTAGCTTCTTAATTACAAAGCGAAGACGTCTAGTGAAACACAGCTAGGTTAGAGGATACCTGTAATTAGATCTTCATATCTAGATTACCTTTGGGTGGATTCTGAGTCAGGTTTTTAATTTATTAGATAATTACGCATTCCATTACGGGGGTGACAGGCAATAAAATCTAAGAATACAACAAGGGAGTAGTGCATGATTAGGTAAACACGTTAGTTTAATTATACGAGTTTTTCCCTAACATTTACTTTTCTTGCATAATTAGGAGTAGCGTAGTTATTAGTTTAATCAAGCCCCCTTTTAAACCCTAGATTTACTTGCATTCTAAAAAATATAAAAAATCCAAAAATAATCTTCCTTCAACCCTTAGACCTTAGTGAACATACAATTCGAGCCTACCCAAACTATTCCCTTAGAGAACGATAATAACCCCCGAGTCTTGCCTATACTACACTACAATAGTTAGGTACACTGCCTGGGAGGGTTGTAAAACTTTTGTGGTGCAACTCCTTGCATCAAGTTTTTGGCGCCGCTACCAGGGAATAGTCTAGTGATACATGGTAGCAGGTGCAAGTTTTACATTTATATTCACGACTTATTAATCTACCAAAAATTCATACGAGCAAGTATACTCGTTCATTCATAGTAAAGTGGGGTAAGTCGAGTTCATTCCATGGGACTTGGTGATAATCATTACATAGCAGCGAAACAAGCAAATAGGTTGTCACGCTCCCTATTACTTCTAAATTCAGAAAACACTTCATACTAAATTCATTCATTGTAAAATGATACTTGTGCTAAAAAATCCATTTCATTGACATGAGAGTTTGATTTATTTGGTTAAACATGATTGTATGACTCACAAAGCTTTTTAATATGGTTTTGATCCATGGTGTATTTCACAAAAACCACATGTATCTTAGATTGATGGGGAACCCCCTCGACCTATGAACTCCATCACTACTAAGCCATTTTTTATTCCATTTGCTAGAAAACAATGTATATGTCAAGTTGTTCAAACGAGTCCTTTCGACCTATACTCGAGTTTAAATCATCACAAGCCTTTTTTAATATGTTAATTTGATGGATGTCAAGCATTAAAAACTCTTACTAATTCGTGCACTAATTTTGGGAGAATGAGAACACAACTGAAAATCCTTTCGCCCTATAAATCCGTTTAAGTTCCATCAACACACCAATTAGACAAGTTTTATATTTAAACAAACCGCAAGACAAAACATGGAATCATGCATACAATCTTAACCAAACTCTCATAATCAAGTCAATATCAATTTTACACAAATATAACAAAATTACTCCATATTCATTTCAAATATAATAAAACAAGATTTAATCACAACGTTCATCACATCAAAGTAAGAAAACTTCTGTAAATTCATAATAAGGATTGTACCTAGCCAAATGATTACACAAGATAACTTAGAACTTGGATTTAAAGCAATCTAAATGACTCAAATCAACCAAAAACACCAACTTCAAAGCACTAATTAGCAACTAAGACTCTTACCCACGTTCTTGCCTTACTCCTGGAAATCTCAGAGATGTTTTAGCCTTTTGGGAGAATATTTAGGGTTTCTTTAACCTTTGTCAAGGGTTATAAGATTGTCTTTTTGGTTAAAACCCCAATGCCTATTATATAGGCTAGATACTCACTTCTTGAGCAAGAAAACGTAGCTGAAGTGTTTAGGGAGGGAAATGATCCCATCATTATTGGCCATTAAAACATTAATTAGTGACAAGTTTGTAACAAAAAGTTTGGCCAACCAGGCGGCTAGATCACGAGCCGGTTGGCTCGTTTGCGTTGGCCAGCCTCTGAGGCTGCTCCTCCAGTCGAGCGGCTGGAACATACTCCCAAAACGTATTTTTGCATTTTTGTTGATTTCTTCTTCCCGTTTGCTTCTCTTTTGGTTGGGTTGACCCATATAACTTATATATTGTTAAAACACTTGTTCTTGGGTTGTAATGGGCCTCCAAACTCGATATCAAACCTTCACTTGTTGGGAAATCTTCAAAAGTAATTATCTTCATGTTTTCTTATTCTTTTCTCGTCCTTTTTCATTTTGGCTCACTATGAACACATAAACTCAATTTGCATAATATTAGTAACAAAAGTTTGCTATTTAGCCAAATAACTTATATAAAACCACAAATAACGCTTCCAAAAATATACTCGATTTTAGCATTATCAAATTCCTCTACACTTAAGTTCTGCTCGCCCTCGAGCAGGTTTAACTTTAAAGAATAAAATAGTTCCAACAACACTTCGATCATGGTTCATGAAAAATATAATTTCTTCAATGAAGAACAATCATCATTTGAAAGTTTGTATACTCGCACGATTTTTGAACTAGATAACATAACTAAGCACCTCACGAATAAGAAATTTTGGACTTTTGAATTCACTCAAAACTCGAATTTCAGTTTGGTAGTGTAAGTGGATCACTCTTTGCTCAATCATGATTTTGTGTCATACCATAAGCTTGTACAAGTATCAAAACAAATCTGATAGGGCGTGAAAACCTAGTAAATCTATCAAAAGGACTTTTATTGGGTTAAGCTTTTAGGTTAATAAGGGTTATGAGTTAGATATGGAATATTTTGGTTTGGTTCTACAAACGAAAAATAAAGTTAAGTCTAAAATTGCTAGTCACCCTAGATCAAAGAAAATGATTACGTACCTAATATTCCTTTTCAATCGATCACCATTATCACGTCTTAGCACATTGACTAATCGATATACCAAAATTACTTCTTCTTCCTTCATCTTCATAATTTATAGCACATTGGCTATTTTATTATATATTTTTTTCACATCACCAAACTCTGTCACCCCTACACTTTGGATGAGCATACACCATAAAAATTACAAATAAGAGTAGCTACCTCCGTCTTTGTTGAAATGGCACATACAAAATAAAAAGTGTGGTCAATAAGTAATCATCAAAAATACGCCACTCATATCAAGTAACTAGCAATCCGTAGACTTAACTACGGGTTAGGCTAAGGTTAAAGGTGTATAATATTTTATGAATTTTTCGTAATGAACGGGATGGCTTAAATGTGTACTAATTGTATCTAGCACTAAAAGTGAGTGCTAACAAATGAGTCCATAAGGGTGGTTAACTAACCGATGTGGCTAGCTAAAATCATTTGATATAAACAGATGGCCATTTGGTGTAAATCTTGATTTGCCTTTATCATTTTAATTCACCATAATTACACAAGTATGATCTCACTACGGAAATATAATGCATGACAAGCACAAGTTCTAGTATCGAGTCAATCATCGGCACACTCATAGAAAAAAATAGAATCAAGCATAAATATGCTTCTCATACGAAATAGGCTTCAATTCCTCACATATTTAGGTAACGGCTATAAATGTGATAGCAAATGTTATCGATCCCAAAACGGATTGCTCAACAATCGGGATATGTCAAAAACTTCAAATAGCCTTATTCTCTTTGTTGGAATGATTTAGCTGTTTTTAATATATATATTACGTGTGAAAACAACTAACTTCTCGAGGGCGACAATTTTATCCCAAAAGATTTTAAAATAATACTAAAAACTGCACCAATATTGTACAATTTTTTTTAAAATAGACTATTTTTCCTATTTACTTCCCTCTCTCACACTGAAGTTTTGCATTATCCTCAATGTAAATAAATGAACTTTAAAGTAAAGAAAATGGGAAAAATTAGGACGAATGATACTACCCGGATTAAATACGCATCTTTTGTATGTGGTTTGAGTACGGGAATTGAGTTTCCCCAAAACTCGGTTTTGATAAACCACCAATACTTCTCGTATATCAACTCTGCAAATACTACAAATACTAAAAATACTGCAAATAAAAATACTACGACATAATATAATAAAACATCCTAAATTTCCAAATTAACATAAAGTACTTAAAAACATAAATTAAATATCGTACGAAATAACATAGTAATTATAATAATATTATCCGACAAACATTAGAGTTTAAGAATCAAACTCGATCATATGATCAATCTTCTTGACTTCCTATGTCATCATTCGTGTGAACTATTTGTTCACTCATTGAAGCATCTTCATCATCTTCATCTTGTATTGATCTTGACGATCCTCCAACTTCATAACCTGAACTAGGAACAATAGAAGTTCCTCTGAAACTCGGCATCGAACCTACAAAATAACCATCACCCAGTGCTCCATAATGACCTCCTCCTTGAGATTGATTACCCATATTGGGGTAATGTGTGTAAGGGTGTAGATAAGGCACATAAAGGTAAGGGTATGGTGGAACATTTGTTGGTTCATAAGTGGGGTAAGCAAAGTTGGCTTGGTCGGCAAATTAATGGAGAATAGGCATGGAATGCTCGAGCATGTAGTTGTTCCTCATTTGCATCGAATATCTCCAAACATCCCTATGCTCAATATCCTTCAACTAGCGTTCTAATCTCCCCAACTCAAGTTTAACCCACTCGGTTCTTGCCTTTGCTCTCTCGGTACTCTAGTTAGTGGTGGTGATAGTGTTGGTCGCAACAACGTGTAATTTTCCAAGTCAAGCTCATTTACCAACATCTTAGTAGTCCATTTCTCACATTCAATCGGCTCTGAACACTTCTCCACTTCTTCCTTCACAAGGTACCCTAATGACTTTGCAATCTTGGTCACATAATGACCTCCATAAATAAGACTATTCTCCTTAATCCCTGGAGCATGTTTTCATAGATGTTCGGCTATAACCCAAGCTAAATTGATACCACGTGAGTCTTCCAATGCATTCATCATCCATAAATCCCTCTTTTGACATATTTCCTTACTTCCTAGCCTATGAACTAAAGCTCCAACAATAAGTCTATGCATGACTCGCATAAGTGGTTCCTGAATGAGTGACATCCTTCGGTTAGTTCCAGTTGGCTTCCTAATTTTCTTCCAATACTCATCATGATCAAACAACTTGTCATCAATATCCAATTTGCTGAAATATGTAGCAAACAACTGATGATCCAACTCACTTGGGTCATATAATTGATGCAGTTATCGTAAGAATTCACAAGAAGTTTTAAAACTCCCTAAGCAGAGTACCTAATTGTTGTAGCATAGTATAGGCAAGACTAGAGGGTTGTTATCGTTCTCTAGGGGAATAGCACTGTAAACGCCGAATCGAATGTTCACTTAGGTCTAGGATTTGAAGGTTTGTTTGTTTTAAACTAATTAACTACTAATCCTAATTCTAATAAACAATTATACACTGAAGCATATTTACCTAGGATGCACTACTTTTTGCTAGCTATCCAATTCTACCTATTGCTTTGTCACACTTGTGATGTGATGTGTAAGTATTTCCTCATTCATAAACGAATTGCAAAAACCTGCCGTCTATGTAATATTCCATTAAGGCAATGCACAAGTAATGTAGTATAAAGACTATTACAAGGATCCTAAGAGTATATTACATGCATTAAAACACTTAAGAGTGATCAACCATATTAGGGGTAAGGTAGTATGAATACTGTTATCGATGGTATCTTTTCTACACACTCGCGTTTCCCTAGATGTCTATGCCAATGTAATATTTTATGGATAGTTTTCTAGAGCCTAATGCGCACATCCATCAACAAGAAGTAATAAGAGATAAGAATTATAAACTAAAATTAATTAAACTCATTGAATTTGTCACGCCTTCATGATGAATAAAGAAGATCCATAACATCAATGGGAAAACAATAAGATCTAATTAATTATTGACAAGTTTCATGCAATCCCAAATAAATACTAGATGAATTAGCCAAGCATACTTAAACAAAAGAAATCATAATCCACAAAAGTAATCAAAGACATGAATTAAGATATAAATGATATTTAAATCATTACAAGATGTTTATGGAATGAATTAGGTCTTCTAAGTTGCTGGAAAAACACCTACCCAAACCTTAGAATTAGACTTAGGGTTGGGGGCTTGGTAAAAATGAAGTTATGAGGCTATATTTATAGGAAAACCCTAATTCATTCATCCCAATGCCATTAGGAAGATCCCAACGCCGTCGCACCATCATTTTTCACCAAGTTGTAGATCTTGTCACTGCGATCGCGTGGGCTATTGAATCGTCAGTTGCCGAGTTCGTATGAAGGAGTTATGATCAAAACAATATCTGGTACTTCGCACGCAAGTTGAATAGTCATCTTTATCTTGTGACGCCAAATCTTCTAAGGTTTCTTTATGTTGGCTATGTTTCAACACCATCGCAAGAATTTTGACGCCATCACTTTGATGTCCAGATGGCGTCGCATGAAATTCTGACGCCGTCTCTACAGTCTGTAAAATATTCTTCAAGCCTTCATCGTGTAAAGTTGCAATCTTGTCCCGTTTCTTCCCAAATTAAGCTCAAGTCACATGTATTTCCTCCAAATGCCATCCAAGTGCTAAAAACACAAAAACAAATGATTAAGCACGTAATATTGGCATATTTGCATGATTTATGTGGTTAAATGACCCTAAAAAGTGTATAAAATAACACCTCATCAAATACCCCTACACTTGGGATTTGCTTGTCCTCAAGCAAATGAGCTTTTCTACCTAGACAATAGCAATATTGGGGCGTTTAACCTACTCTTTAAAAGTAGTTTACGACACAACCTCCTAGACCTCATAATTAAAAGCACAGAAAGAATATACTAGCACCTCACATAACTGTTTGGGATTCTCTCTTTCTCTCGGGTGTATAATAAATTATAACAACTATAGGAAACGGAAAATTAACACTCATTACATGTCATAACATATAAATTACCATAGGCCTTGGTAAAGGATCAAACCTTCACCGCTAGGCGCAAGTATTAGTCATTACTATTAAAGAGGTCTTTTTTTAAAAGGGTTGTGGGGTATAGGTAGGTGTAAGATAACATAAACAAAAATGGAAACGGATGGGATACACTTGGGAAGTGACTTTTTGGGTGAATTTGGGGTGAAAGGGTTAGCTAATTATTTATACGAATACACGCTAGTTGGGTTGCTAAGCCAGAGAACTCGAACAAAGATATACAAACTCTACAGAATTCTACATCAATCTTTTTTTAACATAATACATCATAACTTGGGGTTTATAAATGCACCCCTACACTTGAGTTTTAGAACTCATAATTACAATTTAACTAATGACCTGAATTGAGGTGGATCAACATAACATGAAGATCATTTGACAAACATATGGGGGTATTGACTTAACTTTTCTTCCCCATTCTTCGGAGAAATAAATACTACCATGAATCCCAATCATACCAAAACTGTATTTACAAGGATAAGGACTTATCAACCGTTTACTCAATAATTAACTTGGGTCAAAACAATAATGTACTAAAAGCGAGTATATACAAGGTAGGCTAAGGCGATTTGGGTGTAACAATTGGTTCAAGGGTTAACAATGCTCTTAATTAATAGTCCGGATTAACCAAAAAATTACGAGAACCGTGAAAAGGATAGGCTCAGAGGGTTTCACTAGGGGAGTCTTGCACTAAAAATGCGTACGAAGCATGGGTGTGAGATAGTTATATAGTCTATGTGTATGTGACCATCATAACAAGTATAGGTTTAAAACTTGGGTTAATACTAGCGCCTCTTATCTAGCAAATCTTAATACTTACTATGCGGTCTCGGGATGTATCACAAAAACAAGTTCTAGAATTTAATACACTACCGATACAATCATATAATTTAATAGCGATACCAATGCTTCTATTAAGGCGACAAAGACCATACTCACATATCTGTTATGATGCAATAGACACATACGACTGCATTCGAACCTTAACTTCAGAAAGCTAAAGGTATAAATTTACTTGGGTATCAAAAATGGATACCCGAATTCCTAAAGATCTAAAGGCGAACCTCACATTTTTAGGGTAAATTTTGAGGGTTTTTATGCTAGTCATATAAATTCCTATCCATGAGACGCTATTAATACTCGGTTTTCGTCGGTATGTGTCATAATTTTTTGTTCAATTTTGGTTAAAATTACTTTTACGCTATGTTTCGATATATTACTCATCATTTTAAGGAACAAGCAAATGGCAATTGAAGGAATAGTTTCTAAGGCTTATTTCCCCCTACACTTAAGTTGAACATTGTCCCTAATTGTTAGCTTTAATTCTATTAAGTCGAACAAGAATGTTATCGGTCGTCTTAGTTATTATTAGGTCTTGTAATGTAATAGGTTAGCCGGGTATGAACGGGCTTGGATTGTAATATAATATTGTCTGTGTTTCGGGCTCAAAGCCTAAGTTAGGCCAAGCCCGACCCAAGAAGAAGCCCATACATCTTAAGTGAAGGCATATGGTATAAAAGGAACCCTCTCCACACATGGAGAGGGTGTTGGTCATTTATGTGTATGTTTTCATATGTGTAAAAGATCCACCAAACTCTCCTCTTAATCTAATATTCTTCCATTTCCTTTCTGTCCTTCTTCTTATTGTATTCGGCTCATAAGAGCTTATTTGGTTTGCTTATTAGTTGTAATGGATTAGTTTATGGGATAACATGTGGTATCAAGAGCCAAGAGGGTGTTTAAGTGTTTGATTCGTGGTCTCATAACAAACTGTAGCTTATTTTGAGTTTTAAGCTCACAGTTTGCTTTGTTTTTGGCTTATTTGGATTACAAAGCTTATTGTTCTAATCTTCTACATCTTCTAAGCTTACTTCGTGGCTTATTTGTCTATATAAGCTCACGGGTTTGGCTTCTTTAAGTCCTTGAATCTTTTGTCCAAGCTACGATTGTACTTTAGTTATGTTCTTAAAGTTTAGCTTATAGTTAGTAACTTATACTAGCTTATTTTGTGTCTTATTTATTTCTTTTTCGTGGCTTATTTTGTGTTAACGAGCTTATCTTTAAGCTTAAGATCTTCATAGCGGTTTGTAGAAGAAGTTAGACAAGAAAAGTACTCATTTTTGTTTATTTGTTACAAACTAGCTAGAAAACAAAACCAAGTTCGAGTAGCGGTTTGGATATGTTTAGTAGCGGTTTGGAGTAAAAATTATACTATTCTTTGTTTGTGAGTCTAAAGTTAGCAAGAAAACAAGAAACTACTACTTGTGGTCCAAACTGTGAAAGTGACATTAGTCGGTTTGCTAATTCTGTGCAGCGGTTTGGTAGTTTGAGCGGCAGTTTGTTTAACTTTCGTAGCAGTTTGGCAATTTTATAGTAGCAATTTTCTATTATTATATAGCAACGGTTTGATTACAGGTGTACCAACAGTTTACTATATTTCATGGTCAAATCTAAACGAAACTCTGTCAAAATGAAAAGTCCGCAGTGGTTTGGTTAAGTTTTAGTTAGCAGCGGTTTGTTTAAAGAAGGAAGCGGTTTACCAGGTCAATTGTGGCAGCGATTTCAGATTAAAAAGGATACTAGCGGTTTGTCAATTTTGGTAGCGGTTTGGTTTATTCTTGCCAGCGGTTTGTCTTCTAGTTGCCAGCGGATTGATCACTTCCATTTGCCAGCGGTTTGGGTTACTTGGAAGCGGTTTACTCACCTCATTGGCCAGCGGTTTAGTAAAGTTTTGCCAGCGGTTTGATAATAGCTTGCCAGTGGTTTGTTCATTAAGAGTCCAGTGGTTTGGTTATCATTGGAAGCGGTTTAATAACAAAAGTGGGCAGCGGTTTACTATTTTGCCTGCGGTTTAAGAAACTGTTTCATTACGTTGACTTTTTTTCCTTTTCAAACCTTGGACTATTGGATTTTGGACTTTGGACTATAATTAACCGTGAACTTTGGACTTAAAAAGACAATTAATTAACAAACATCAAGCCTCAACTTTAAATCAATTATTCATTCCCAGATATTCTATTGATTTTGTAAAATCCCGACAAGTAACTTTTCTTCTCGGTTTAAATCACAGAGTTGTAAAATCCCGTAGAGATTAATTGAATTCATTTAAAACCACAATATAATCAACACTTCATATAATACCTCGTAAATTCGGGTCAATATTTTTAATTCATATTCTATTATTTATTTTACTTTTGAGTAAAATTTATTTTTTGTTTAACCGAATAGGCTGTCTCGCATTCGTAATAAAACATTTATTAAAAGTGAACCCGATTTTAGACCAACTATTGGTCTACATGCTATACACATTTTTAATTATTTCAAAAAAGTATCTCATATTTGGTAAAAAAAAAAATTATCATATACGTTTTTACTTTGTTGTTCCGTCTTAACTCTTGTAATATTTTACGTTTTACCCGTTAGTCTTAAAAGTACCCACTTATTCAAATTTTAATACAAAATAAACTTATAATATTCCCTCTCATCACCATATTCGGTAATCACAAGGTCGTATCCTTGTGGTGGTATAATCATACCAGGTGTCCAAATTTTGAGCTTAATGGGTCACATGGAGCTTATGAATTGCATGCTCTTTTACTAGCTATATTCCTCTTTGTCTCCTCATAAAGAAGAAAAAAAATATACATCTTTCTTGTTTCTATCTTTTTTCTTTTCTTGTACATGTACCATCTCACATGTGGTGTTGTCAAATATTTCAACTAAAAAGGACACATGGCTTGGTTTGTTAACTTGCATGTCTTGGGATTAAGCCAGTACATCTCCACCATATGTTTCTCATAGTTTATCAAAGAAGAAAAATATTTCTCCTCTCTATTTGTGCCGTCTGCTTTTGCATCCACAACACCATATACATAAAAATTTCACTTGCAAAATCATCACATATCAGTTTTGAGAGAAATGGCAAAAGATAATAAGCTACTTTAAAACAAGAGTGACAGTAGGCAAAGTCATTTAGAAGAATTTAGTAAATGGAGGTTATAGAAAAATTTAAATAACGAGGCTAGCGCGATACTTAAACTTCTTATTTAGAGTTTCGGGTTCGCGGGTTCGAGTTCGTGTATGGGTTAAAAGTTTTGGTTCTCGAGTTTGGCATGCTCATGTTTGAAGTTCAAGCTTGGGATTACGTCTGACGTTGCTCGTGTTTTGCGTTCTTGTTCATACACAAGATGAGTTATGGGTTTACGTAAAACATCGTTCGCGTTTGGAGTTCATGTTCGATTCATGTTCAGGTGTGAGGGTTTTCTTTCGTTGGCTAGAGTTGTAGTTACGGCTAGTTTCATTATCATCAAGTTTTCCGGCGATCTGCGTTTTCTCCGGTGAAGCTCTTATATTTACCGGCGACCTTAGCTAGTTAGCTGTCATCCTCGTTCGTACACCTGAGGTTAGAGAACACTTACACCCTTATGTATTTAGACAAGCTTGTGCATGGTGTTTATAAAAATAAGTTGGCTATAAAGAGTTGTTTAGAATAATGAAGTTTTGAGGGTTGTAGTACTGGTTCTCGTAGGATATAAACGACTTAAAATTAATTAGCTAAAGTGTTTCGTTATAGCTTGGAAGATACACCTAAATATAGCAAAAGAAAAAAAAATGCGTATAGGAAACATGGGACAAAACAAATAATCCAAATGAATAAATGAGAAATGTCAGACCCGTCATTACCGAAAGCGAATTCACATCGTTTTGATTTTACTCTTGATATTTTCGAAATAGGTCATCATAGTTTCTTTATTTGACACTAATGGTCCTTGAAGGTTTAAGCATATGGCAATAGTTAGCCTTTAGTTTTACTAAAAAGAAATAAAAAAAAGTAGGGGACAATAAAGCAGAATGGGTACGATGGCATGTGCGTATGCGAATGTAATTTGGTCATATGAATTTAGTTACAAAACTCCTCTTCATGTTCTAATAGTTGACAATATAAGTCCTCCAACTTTGATGAATATTTATATAGGATATGTATAAAATGGGTTTCATGGTAAGACTTCACATATAAATAAATAATAAAAGTTTCATATAGATAAGAAAGTGAAAGGGGACAATCACCGGGAATTTATAATTTGGGTCCAATTATTTTATAAAAACTTAAAAACTAAATGTGCAATGCTAAACATTTTTATGAAAATATTTTTACAAACTATTTTATTATTTGTCGCGTAATATATCTTTATATTCTAAGTCGCGACTTTATTTTTAGGTTACTTTCAGAGTTCTACTCGACATCCTGACGCATTATTTCTCGTTATCATTCTCAGTCTCTCGACGTTTGTATCTCGCTATCTATTATCATATTGCATAAAGGTGAGTTCATAGCCTCGCATTTAACTCTTTTTATGTTTTGAAACCTGCGAGGGAGATACATGTTTGTTTTAGAAAATCGAACACAGGTGATTTTATTATGTGAACGTTGCTATGAGTGTATTGTTGTGGCCCTTCCTTCATGAACCGTCAATCACCGCTAACCGGTGAACGCTGATGCAATAATAATAGATCTATTTTGGCCTAACGACCTGTCTGGCGTGTGTTCCTTGCGAGGGCATACGGGGACATATTGTAGTTAGTATTGGGAGTGTGTAGCACTATCACTCCAGGTTGGGCACATGGTTAAGGTTCGGTTCGTGGCTCTAGCATCGTTGTGATTGTTCTATGAACTAAATGTTTTGCTATGCTTGTGTTCAAAATGATTGTTTATAAACTCTATGAATTCACTCAACATTTTCGTTGACTTTTTAGCATGTTTATCTCAGGTATATGCTTGCTAGCTTGGATGGGATGGAATGCGGATATCGAAGGACGTGGACTTGGTGAACTTTGCACATATGATAAAATGTTTTCTTTTAAAGAAACTTAAACATGTTGTGGATTATTTTGAAATGAGTTTTTATAAAGTTATTAGGACTTTGTAACTCTGATCTTTTTAATAAAAATTGATTGTCGTTTACCGTGACTCGTAAGCTTATATTACGAAGTAGCACCCGAATGTTGTATTCTACTGCGTTGTAAATTTAGGGGTGTCACAATAGTTGTAATAGTTTGCTAAAAACTATATGGTCTTCACTCACCAGGTTGTTCTAACAAAGAGTGGCTAGTCCAAGGGGGTACGGCTCTTGGTAAAGACATCATCAAATCCGTTGATGGCTGTGATGATTTGCCAAAAATCATTAGGGTATTTCAACGCACCTTTGATTCACGTTCTAAGAGTTAGACTGGTTACTAGTTCACCAGGGTGACGACATGATTCCACCAACGGACTAGCTAGCCCAAGAATGAGTAGCTACATGGTAAAGGCTCATCAAACCTACTCATGTTGCTGAGGTGGTTCTATTGTTGCTACTGGTTCAAGGAATGTGGAGCTTCAGAGTCTGCTGGTGTCTATGTCTCAAGTCTTCATAGTCAGCATATATGCTCATATGCTCATATGTTGGTCAAGTGTTTTGCTGCTGTTCCTAGTCAAGTCTCAATCCTCAAGGCAAAGATCTATCTAGAAACTTGAAGTTAACTATGTCACATTCAAGTTTAGGGGAGGATTGTTATGAATTATTAATTTTGTAATAGTTAGTATTCCTTCTGGTAGAATACTTATAGTTCCTGCTGGCAGGTATGTAGTTCATGCTGGTAGAGTTATTATATCGCTCCTGCTGTTAGTACAATTGGGTTCCTGCTGGTAGCATAGTTCATGCTGGTAGCATAGTTCATGCTGGTAGCGTAGTTCATGCTGTCAGTAGTAATAGTCAACCCGTATATTTAGTAGTTAGTTGAGAATAATTGATGATGATGAGATATATTAGGAAGAGATAATGCATATCTTCTCTACGCGTATTCTCTACGCATATTAGGGTTTCTCTAGTATATAAGAAGCATTCGGCCAAGGGTTGTAAACATCAAAAAAAGAAAAACACTTCTTTAATAGTAATATAGATCCATAGAGGATCATTGTTATTTAGTTATTCTTCTTTAACTCTATTGTTTATATTCCGCATAAACTTTAGTTTATTGTTAGAGTCTCTCCTGTAGTTTGCTTGTGATTACATAAGTATTCTACAAACCCTAAAGGGCTCAAAGATCTGTCTAGGACTGGACCAACATTCCCGTTGTACGACCCTCCTAGTAAGTAGTCCTTGTGCAGGAACTGTCCGATTTCATCACACAATAGTAACAAGTTTTCCTTAAACATATCAAGTCCAAACCATGGACCACCATAATTTCGGTTATAATAAAAATGTGTAATGTTTCTATCCACTTACCATGCCTTTATCAAGTTTAGTATCGGGTTCAAATACCAAGATAAACTGATTTTCAAACATCGTCTGTGCATAAAAGTTAATTTCGAATCAATAACTGTGCCAAACCCTAACATTCTACAAATAGACAAAAAAGTTGTAAATAAAATTAAAAAAAAGGAAAGGGTTTTTAACTCACAAAACCACCATACTAAAAAGTTGTACTTTTCCAAAAAACCTTACACAAAAGAGACAGCAACACGAATGAAATATCATAGTAGAAAATCAGACATACCAATCAAATGTGGGGAATAAATGAAGTACTCTTTCTTCCAAAATACTCTAACAAACTTTATATCTATGACTCTATATAACCTAAAGTACAAACAAACACTTGCATGCAATTTTTTTTACCAAAAGTAGTTACAAAAAAATGTTAAAACTTCTAAATCGATCTAAGGGACATGATATGTTACAATAATAAAGAAAATGAAATATCCATAACTATACCCAAACCATGGTAATTAAGAATAAAATTAAAAAAGAAAATTTTTGTCATGGTATCAATTGAAAAACAATGACAAAACAAGTATAAAAAATTTGTTACAGCTTTTGAACTAGACGATCTAAGGAAACGGTTGCGAGAGGATTAAAAAAGATGAGGGGTTTTATTTCACCTTTTTACAAAAAAAACTAAAACAATAATGAGGGGTTTTGGTAGTGGATTAACAAAGGGAGGAGTTTTGAAAATATGTCAGAAGATGACATAAAAAATTATCTCGACTTTTGCTTGCTTTGTGTGCGCATTTACGAAATTGCCACACATCTGGCGTATTAATGATTACTTGATTTTCGGTTTGTGTGTAATTAATATAGAAAAAGAAGTATAATTACACATCTATCTATGTAATCTTTTGTTCAACATAACAAATCTTTTGCAATTAATGTGAATAGATACTAATATTTTATACTACTATGTAATCTTTTGTTCAACATAACAAATCGCATGTTATACTTCATTTTTTTTATCTACCACCAATCTTGCATATGGGTGTTATACCATGAGTGTCACCTCATGTAATTTAGTTTTAGAAGAACAAGCTCGGCTACTAGTATTTCATACATGAGACGTTAAACGGGTGAGTCAATGTGATATTGATATATATGATGACACGTTAAACGGATGAGTCGATGTGATATTGATATGCATGATGAGAAGTTAAATGGATGCGTCAATGTAATATTGGTATATAAAATGTTTAATGGATGACTCGATGTGATATTGATATTAAAGATGTTAAACAGATGAGTCAACGTGATATTGGTATAAAGACATTAAACATATGATTCGATGTGATATTGATACAGAAGATGTTAAACAGTTGAGTCGATATGATATTGATATAAAAGATCTTAAACAAATGAGTCAATGTGATGTTGATATAAAAGACGTTAAACAGATTAGTCCATGTGATATTGACATACATGATGCGACGTTAAACGGATTAGTCGATGTGCTATTATATAAAAGATATTAAACGGATGATTCGATGTGATATTGGTATAAAAGTGTCACACCCCGTCATAGGCGGAAACATAGGAATGTAACATAATGATCAATCATAACACAAGATACATAATAGAGAAATACTAATATGCATAAATGAGAAGTGTCATGATGACCATCAACCTCAATACAACCTTGAGTGATGTCCCAAATCAAGAACACGGCACATAGTCGCCAATTATTACAGTCATAAGCCCACGCAGGGGTCTATATCAATCCTAGAACAACAATCCTCAAGGAAACAAATCCATAACATACTTCCAAATAAGCAAGACTTCTCAAACATGATCCATACAGGATACACTTAAAGTCTGTTATCTCACATCTCAACCTTAACGATCATTCTCTTCACCTGAAAATGATACTCGAAAACATCAACAATAATGTTGTTGAGCTCGTAGGTTTGAATCAAAACCTAGTCGATGGGCCAATATTTCAACAGTTGGACAATCGTGCAATATGACAGTGAATATATGCAACAAACCCATGACTTAGCATCCTCGCTAATCATGTGCGATGACCTAGCATCCCCGCTAGTCACCAAACCAGCATATACCAATGCTCTTAGAGCCGCAACTCTGATATGTCACTTACGCACTTAAAGGGCCTACCAGCTAGAGCACTAGATTAGGGCAGGACCACACAAGACATGGAAAATCCTTGCTAATCACATACATTGCCATGCACCTCGATGCATTCAAGTAAAATCAAACCACATAATATTCACATAGCAGTCATAAGCACATAATTGTCCCAAAAACAAAACCACGTGTTGCACAGTTCAAAAAACAGTTCAAAACACATTTGAGTATCATTTCCCCAAATGGAAAAACAGTAAAAAAAATGGGGCTATGAGAACTCACCTCAAGCAGCAATCTCAATATCACACAAGCAAATGCAATGACGTCCGAACACGACCTAGTCCAATTAATGTTCCACTTAGACACTCATTTCCAAAATAG
>BQNB010012511.1:0-37657 GCA_026074375.1 Tanacetum coccineum
AATACTAAACTATTTTTAAAAATTCTGAAAATTTTACCTAAAATACTAGACCTAAAATCCTACCTAAGAAAAATAAGAAGCCCAAAATTTGGCTTATAAATAAGCCGAAAATAAGCTGGAAACAGCTTATGGCTTTAAGGGCCAAAAAAGGGTTAAATACTAAACCACTTGGGACTCTAACGTAGAAGTCCCAAGGGCGCAGCGGTAAGGTTGGTTATTAAAAAGGGGTGTATTGAGGGTAGAGGCCCGGGTTCGAGTCTTGCTCACCCGGGTTTCCCCTTATCTCCCCTTTTTTTTTACAAAAACTTTTCAAACAACTTTGTTAAGCTCCTTGAGCTTAACAATTTTCATAACTACGACTTTTTGAGAATGCTTATAAATAAGCTGAAAAAGGGCTTTTTAAAACAGACAGTAGCTTAAAGCTTAAAGGGTTTATGGCTTTTGACTTTTTAGACTACTAAGCTAACTTTTGAACAAATAAGCTGAATGAATTATCTAACCTATCCTAAATAAGCACTAATGAGTTAAAATCTACAACTAAATAAGCTGAAAAGGGCTTAAACTAGACAGAAAGCTTAAATAAGCTTAAGGCTTAAATGGCTAAATCTTTTTGACTGTTAACACAAAATAAGCAAGCAAAGTTGGAAAATGAGCACACACAGCTTAACACTCAAATAATATGAATCTCTAGGAACAAAATAAGCAAATGAAAGAAACCCAATAAGCCAGAAGTTGGCTTAAACACTCAGCAGTACTAACTTGAGAGTTAGTACTGCTAGGGTAAATTTTAAGTCTACTAAACTTGTTAAGGGGCAAGATAAGCTAAAAACAAGGGGGCTTATATTGACAGCTTAAAATAAGCTGTCAAATAAGCTCAAATTGAAAAACTAGGTTAAAACAGATGAAAAGAGGCTTATGAAAAGCTTATATTCAAGATTCCATTTTCTAACAACAAATTAAACCTGCTGGTTTTGGAGTTGGAAAAAGGGCTTTTTCTTTTAAAAAGATGACACAAAAATTTGGCAGTTTTGACTTAGAGAACAAATGACTCAAGACAAGTTTTAAAAAACTTGTTTAGACCTCACAAATGACACACTTTGGCACTAAAACTTCAGGATTACAAGAGCTTATCCAAATAAGCTCTTATACATCTTTCAAAAACCAACAGATTTAAAATACACTTATAAAACTTGAAAAACAGTTTTTGGACTAAACAACTTTGGAAAAACAGACTCAAAAGGGCTTAATACTTTAAGCCAAAGTTAGCCAAATGGTCACAACCCATGACCTTGCATTTTTGACCCGTTTTCATTACTATCCCAAACACCCCTTTATACTTTTAAAAATGATTTTAACACTTTTACTCACTGATTTAAGCACTCATTTTTAAAGTCAAAGATTAAATAAGCATAGTTAAGCATTAACAAACATACATAGGACATAAACAATTAAGAAAAACAAGAATAAGCTAAGAATGAGCAAAAATAAGCTGTTGCTACAGTACCTTTTAAGCAAAAGTTAAAAAAGGAAGTGTACCTTAATCCTTGCTCAAAACAGGATTATGTGAACCTAAATAAGCTCTAAAACCTACCCAAGCTTATAAATAAGCTATACTAAACAAACCAATGAGCCATCCATTTTTGCTCATTCATCCTTTAGCTTTATCAAACAGTGACTCTTTCTTCCTTTAAGTTTTTCTTAAATTTTTGTATCAAAGCTTTAAAACAGATTATAAAGAGCTTATATTAAGAGCTTATATGGTTGTTAAAGAAACACAAGTAACTTAGAACACAATGTAAAATTTAAGCTGAATTTTTATTAAAAAGAAAGTACAAGTACATCAAAGTAATTTAAGTTGAAAACTAAACAGAGCTGAAAAACTACACTCTTTAAAAAAACTAATACTAGCTAGGTTGCCACAATGGCTTACAAAAGCTTTTATAGCCAAATAATCTAGGGTTTTGGCTTCTCCTCTTGTCTTCACTTCTTGTGCTAGTTTGTAGACACAAAACAGCTGTTTATGTTTGTTGTGAGAGTATAAACACAAAGCAATCCTAGCCCTTGGTCTTTCTTGCTCACCAATCCGAATTATAACAACCATTGATCGGGTTTGAGGGATTTTGGATTGCCAACGTGGACAAGGACCATGTGGGGGTGAGGTAAGAGGTGGTGATGGTTTTGGAGTGATGTGGGGAGTCAACGAGGTGGAAAGGGACGGGTTTGGGAGGTTATGAGCTTTGGCGGGAAAGGTTTATAGAAGATAAACAGTGTTTCAAAACCAGGGGTGAAGTTTGGGCTTTTGACACAATTAGTCCCTCAAGGTGTATATGGTTATTGCATTTTAAGTCCATGTGGGGGAAACTTTGTAGATTAGGCAGAAACACCCCCAAGGGTTATACTAGGGTATCTCATCACAAGTCCTTGTGGGTTATAGGTTTGTTAGGTTGGCAGAGTTAGCCCTTGTGGTATATCTTTGGA
Organism: Tanacetum coccineum; assembly: GCA_026074375.1. Classification (NCBI taxonomy): domain Eukaryota; kingdom Viridiplantae; phylum Streptophyta; class Magnoliopsida; order Asterales; family Asteraceae; genus Tanacetum; species Tanacetum coccineum. Next base: position 2,479 of record BQNB010012511.1, read on the forward strand.
GATTTGGCAGAATTAACCCTTGCAAGATTTTTCTTCTTTTTCCTTCATTAAATAAGTTAGGGACTTGGCAATTTTAGTCCCTAAACTTATTTTCTTCACTTTTGACTTTGGATTTGTCGTGGTTGACTTTGGTTGACTTTTTCAAACTTGGGCTTTGTCTTGACTTTGTCTTTTCCACGCTTTTCTATTCCGTGTCTGGTTTTGTCGTTTTGGCTTTGTTTTTCGTCCTTTTCTAAGATATCCGTTCCTGCACAACACAATTAGCAAAACAAGCATATATTTGGCATTTTAAGTCCGTTTTTGGTTATTTTAACTTGTTTTTAAAGGTAAAAGGTGTGTGTAATTAAACACATACCAGCTTGCGTTAAGCTTGAAAGTCAAAGATGAGGGACTTATAACATCATAAAGTTAAGTCATTTTTTAAGATACTTTAAATAAAAAGTGAGCTGATTGGAACTTTAAAAAGGGTTTTCGGACGTATTCGGGTTCGTTTGGGATGTACAGACCTTAGCAAAAGTTATTGCAACACTTATATACTATTAGGGAATGTTAGAGACCTTCTAAAGATGATAATTTGAAAACGTTAAAGATTGCTAAGTATAACAAGTTTTAATTACAGGATAGATTCTAATGAGTTGAAAGTGGAAGTAGACGTTTATGTTTAATTAGTGCGTTTAGAGTAAATGAACATAACCAATATTAGGGAATGGTGTTCACATCTCGGATTTCTAAACTATCCAAAAATAGAAACTTTCTAAACATGGTAACTTTTCGTCTAAGTGTCGGGAATCCAAATAAAGGTATTTTATTCTCGTAAAGACACGTTTTGTTAATCAAACTAAGATACAACACATGTGGATGCTATTTGATCTATATAGTCGTATTATGTGTTATTTCGTTATGTATATTCTTTCTCCTAACGCGTCATTTAAATAGGTCGCGGTTAGGATTGTGCTCGTGTTTCGTACGTTGATATTTACGTTCATCATTTCATTGATTATCATTTATTTACGGTTTGCGTAAGGTGAGTTCATAGCCCTATATTTTACTGTTTTATGAATGATTTACAACTTTTTATGGTGAGAAACATTGCTTGTTTTTAACTTTGGACATAAGTACGGTATTAAAACTCTTGCTTGTTTACGTGTTGCTTAAGTACCGTTAGTTCACAACCTTGCCACTATCATGAACCATTAATCACTTGACCGACGGGCTGGTTAAGTAAGTGCGAGTGCTATTAATAAATCTATTATGGATTAATAATCCCCATCCTAGTTTGGTGATTCTTACCTGTATCGACGGGCTGATACAACGGATGCATATCATGTCGACCCTACGGGTATTTTGAGCTAGATACATGCGTGGCAACTTGGCATTTACTATTCTACAACTGTATATAGCTTCGGTGTCATGAGCTTAGAGCAAACGTAAATACCTTTGTGAGGTTGTATGTGTTACAACCGATTCACACGTTATTAAATCTTATGGTCCATACTTGTATCTTAACTAAACCTATAAATTCACCAACATTATTGTTGATGTTTTAAGCATTTTTTCTCATGTGCTTAGCTATGAAGTCTTGATGTGCTATATGATGTTCGTGAAATGACCTGGCCCCATTCAAGAATTGCATTTACTATTTTAATACCGTTGTCAACTTTTAAAATATCTTTATGCTTTCGCAATTATCTATTCGAATCCTTTGAATTAATGTAATGACTATATTTAATCTATTGTTAGGATAAAAAATATGGTGTCTATATGGAAATTACTCTAGTTTATGTTTAAGTTAAAACACAAGGATTAAAAGTGTAATTAGTCTAAAGTGTCCTTGTGTTTTACCTATAAATACTCCCCTCTAATCAACATTAGAGGGTGAAGCTCGCATTTGTATCTTCCTTTCATTTTAGATTTTAATAAAACTTTGAAAATTAGAAAAAGCTCTCTCCTCATCATTATGGCTTATTCTTATTTTGAGCTTCCCCGACCTCCCGAGATCGTGAATCGAGAAAACTCACAAGTGGTATCAGAGCTGCAGGAGCGATTCGTGATGTTATAGTGCTTATTCGATTCAGCTTATTCATTACAACAACTTATTTGAGCTTATTCAATCCATATTCAGTTATTCAGTTCTCATCAGTTTACAGCTTATTCAGTGGATTATTTGTGCTTATTTTGATCAGTTGAGGTCTGTCCGGTTCAACAGTATTATTTGTGCTTATCTTGTGATTGATTCGATCGAAATTGACTGCTTGCGGTTTTATCACAAGATTTGTTCAATTTTCGGTCGGTCAAAATTAGTTAAATGCTGCTAATTTTCGACAAACATCATTTTCGGATCTGTTCAACATATAAATTCGACAAGTAACAAATTCGAAACTAGTCAAACTCGTCGGTTGAATGGTCAAACGGTTAAACTCGATATTCTAACTGCTTTTTCCGAGTTTTAGACTTATTCCAAAATTTTGAAAATGCTTTTGGTTATGATTTCCGAAAATGAAAAGAAGAACACAACAGATTCGTAACGAAGAGTGCAACATGCTCAACGGTCAAACTCGTAAATATAACTGCTTATTCTGAAAATGAGTTTTGAAATTGTTTTTATCAAGAATTAAAAGAGGAAGAACAGATCTGTACCAAACTCTATGCCAAACCGATCAGTTTATCGAGTTTACAATTTTGACATCGAGAATGAATCTAAACTAAACATCATCTTCACATCAAGACTCGATAATGAAACTGAAAATGAACCAATAAAGATCTTAGTTCAACACCCGTGTTTGCTATTCATGATTCTAACCTTACAAAGATCAAGAACACGGAAGACTTATACATCATAAATCTTTACGAAGGTTACTGTCTCTTTTACTATCCGAAAATAAAGAAGAGGTTATAACAAGTTTGTTATTCTCTTTTCTTAGTTTCGTTGATCAAGACCGAAAACCAAGAACAACAACCTACCCAAGACCTTTGAAAGATCTTGAAGCCACAATATTCTATTCTTCGTGGGTTTTAATTTCGTGCTAAAGAAACATAAAGAAGGTTGTTTATGTGTTATTGTTTAAGGGTTTTAATCTATGATTTATGACTCGAGCTAAAACTGGAAGCTATTTTCTTGAAGAGACATAAGGATGGAGATGTTAGTGTTGTTGATGTTGTTTTGTTATGAAGAAATAAGGGGAAAGGTGGAAATGGTATGATGAATCTTAATGAGATTAGAAGACAAATGTTTGTGGTAGGCGTGAAATGTGTGTGACATATGTTAGGGTTGTGGTAACCTACAGATGTTATATGCATCATATGATGCACTCTCACCAAAAAAGTTTGGGCTACATTTTCTAATCAGCTTTAGAGCTATATTTTCTTACAAACGAATATTACATGGGCTGGAATTCAATGTTTAAGTTTTATGAGCCGAATAACATAAACACTAGACGAGTTTCATGGGCTGGTAACCGAAATTCCATTGGGCTCAAATAGGCTGGATCAAAATTTATTGGGCTGATACTTATAAGTTCGAAAATTAGTATAAATTTAGTGCTTTTGAGATGAGCTAATACTAATTTTTGATATACTTGGGCTTTAAAATGCAAAAACAAAAACATCACTTACTGCTTAAAACGATCCGGATAAAAGATTCACAAAAACCGTTCAAAAGGCTAGTCTCGGGATTTAATCGCAAGAATTGATTACGGAGATGATTCGTTATCATTTGTTTGAGGTTGGAGTGGAATTTCACGGGTGCGTGTACTTATCATATCTTAAAATTCAGGGTTGGTTGGATGATGGCTTTAAAGATAACTTGTTCTAGCTTATAACCGGTGTTGATGAAAACTTGTCAAATCTAGCAATGTGTGATCTATAACCGCAGAAGTTGGTGCTTAATGCGCACATTTGCTATCACTTGAAGGAGTTACGTTGTAGTGCTAAGTGTCTTACATAGTTGAGGATTCGTCAAGAGACTTAGGTCTACTTATACTTTAAGGAATTACGTTGTAGTATTCATTATAAGTTTGGAGTCTCATGGATAGCATTAGACATAAGTCACAAGTTTGGGGTATTCTACTTCAGCATCAAGTTTGTAATACTGCATTTCCCCCATCAGTAATCATTACAAAAAGCCGACAGAATACGAGGTTAGAATTAAATAAGTCTGAGGAGAAGCGACTTCACACATGACTTCTCTATCGAACATTCGGGCGTAACCGAATTATGATTATTTCGATGGTCATCGGATATAATCAGGGGGAAGAGTGTTCGATAGATGCAACAACCAGGGGGAAGAAATGTGTACATCTGGGACTTAATTGACTTTGGTGTATACAACATCCAGGACTTAATTGACTTGGAGTTTCTTACTTCTATGTGTTGTTTGTGTGAAGTATGCGCATGTTCCCTTGAGTGAATTGGCTACTAATCAACAACGAAGAAGTCATATTTGCTGCTAAGTGTAGTTTACTTCTTCATTTATAAATTCCGCTGCGAGCTTAAACCGCTATAGTTAGAAGATTTGTCAACTACATCAAAGTGTCATATTTGCTTCGTATGGCTGTCTGTTTGGGGGGAAGCAGTTGAACTACTTAAAGACATGCGGTATGAACTGGGGGAAAGTCAACTCAGTTTATACGGATTACGTTGTATTCTCTACAAGTGAAGGAATGATTCAAGCTAAAGTACATGTTGAAGACAAAGCAAACTGTAGATATCTTTAGCTATTTGTACTTGTAGGATACATTGTAAGTAATTTCATATGCCATCATATTGGGGGAAGATTGTTAAGATCAAAAATATGGTGTCTATATGGAATTTACTCTAGTTTGTGTTTAAGTTAAAACCTAAGAACTAAAAGTGTAATTAGTCCAAAGTGTCCTTGTGTTTTACCTATAAATACTCCCCTCTAATCAACATTAAAGGGTGAAGCTCACATTTGTATTTTCCTTTCATTTTACATTTTAATAAAACTTTGAAAATTAGAAAAAGCTCTCTCCTCATCATTATGGCTTATTCTTATTTTGAGCTTCCCCGACCTCCCGAGATCGTGAATCGAGAAAACTCACATCTATCAATACAACGGTGTTAGACTTTTAAAATGTCCCTTAGAGGTCGTTCTTCTGTACTTTGTATGATGCATATTCATGACGTCACACCCCGGTTACTTATTCTGACAGGACCCGATTTGGGGGTGTGACAGATTGGTATTCAGAGCTAAGGTTATAGAGAACCAGGTAGAATATTAGATTTGGTCTATAACCAGTATGTGATCCTTACGTGTTTTTACTTGCCGTATTTATGAAATCCCTATTAATATATATCTAAGTATTAATTATATTATATTGCCATAGTTATTTTACATTTCACCTCATCCTTGCCATGATATATTTTGTATCACGTATATTTTTTTATACCGCGCGTACCTTGCATGGTTTCATATAAAGAGATTTATATAAACTTTTGTTTGTGCAGATTTATGGCTACTCCGATTATTTCTAATTCTTTTGATTCTTCGGATGAGAGTGTGGGATCTTCCACTTCTCGAGTTGTGTTGTTTGGCACGATTCCTATTATCATACCTGCTGAGGGTTCAACTATTGTGCCTACTATTATTCCACCAACGACTCAGGATGATATTTTAGTTTTATCTGCTGAGATCCCTGTTATTCCACCTACTGCCCTGGAGGCGAGAGTGAATGTAGTCACTTCACCTGTTGGAGTGCTTGATTTGATTATGTATTCTTCTAATGACTCTGACTCGTCAAAGGGTTTATCTACACCTGAGCATGCACCTATTATACCAGCTACTTCTCCATTTTTACATTCTTCTGATTCTTCTGAGGCATTCGACGATTCCTCTAGCAGTGATTCATTTGAAAGTCTTTCATCACTCGACTCACACGGGGTTGTTGTTGCCCGTTGGAGGGGCAAGGTAGTATCACGATCATCATCATCATCATCATCATCATCTACTTATGCTTTACCATCCACTGACATTGTATCACCTACATCACATCAGATTGTACCTACACCACCTGGGGTACCACACCGGCCTGCTATTTTGGTGTTACCGGGTCAGGAGATTTCTTTTGGTCGACCCTATCGTACCCACCCTAACGGTGTACTTAGGATGTTGACTGCGAGGAAGAGAGTTCATCCATTTTCGGCTCGCATACCAGCGAACTGTAGGAGGTTCCATTCTTCATCTTCATCACCACCTCGTAAGAGGCATAGTCTTATTCATCTTTATCAGATTCACCTGCTTCTACTGCTGATGATTCACCTACACCACACAAATTTGTTGATCCACACCCTGTTAGGACTCCACGGGATAGTGAGGCCTATCGTCGTAGAGGGCTGCACCATTATCTACTATGTACCCACCAACTACTTTTGAGTCATCATCTAGGGATTTTTCTTCTGATTCGTCGACTTCTTCATCTGAGAGACCACCACATTCTTCTGTTACTCATTTACCTGCACCATCGCCATCTGTTGGACCATCTCGAAAGAGATGTAGGTCCCTGGCTACTTCAGTACCTTTAGCTACTTCCACACCATGAGCTTTATCACCTACTCGTGCTGATCTTCTCCCACCTCGCAAGAGGATTAGAGGGGTTTTTAGCCACATCATCTCCGAAGGATAGTAGTGAGGGGAGTATAGAGGTAGGTAGTGAGGAGGATATTGATTCGGGTGTTATTGCTGACATTGAGGCGAATACTGCAGCAGAGGCGCAAATAACCGGGTACACTTGTAAACCTTTAATTCATTTCTAATAATATTTATAAAGCATTAAAAAATACAAATGGTGTTATTAGTATGTCAAATGGGTCTCTTGGTAATATTATCATATATTACACGAATTCTAGGACCAACAAGTGATATCAGTACGGGTGAGTTAATCTCATAACCTTGATCCGTTTGAAAAATGACTGCTGATAACATTTGAGCTTGTTCATATTAAGTGTGTTGTTCAAAAATCTGCTATTGATGCAATTTTTGAAGGGGAGAGACACTGATATTGACAAAATGCTTATCCACAAACACCCAACACCACAAATCCTTTCCACACGTCACATCCTACTACACCTATTATCCTTATCAAAAAACCACATCTTATAAACATAAAAAAATAATAACAAATCGTAATCACCCATCCCACATAACCAAATCCCCAAATCAAAACCAATATCTAAACCCACCAACAACAAATTTATAACAAAACCCCAAGTCAAAACCCACAACAATCGACATCCAAATCTCACCAAAATCATTATCACACCATAAAAAACATAACCCACATCTGTGTAAACAAAAATCACAAATACAACACTCGCATAAATCACTCACGTCACAATCATCTTCATTTCAAAACCTTCAGTAAAAATCATAACATACAAATCCCAAATTCACAACCTAGATTCAATCCTAAATCATACCAATGACCACTCACACAAAACCCAAATCACGTTACCCAGATTCAAAACACAACAGATAAAGATCTGCTCTCATCTTCGACATAATAAAAAAGGAACCACCCGACTGCAGCGAAAGTGGTTGTTCATCATGATTCGTTGTTTAAGATCTTATGAGATAATTCTGGTAAGTGTTTTTGTGTGAAGACGTTGTGGTGATACTCGTGGGTTGTTGCTGACATTTTGAAAAGGATGGTAGGTTGTGATATTAAGACTAACTCTTAGTTAATTGTTTTGTAGTTGTTAGTTGTAGAAATGAAGGTGCCAGTGGGATGTTTTTATGGTGTATGGGTTCTTGTTTGTTTCGGGCTTAGCCTGATACGGGTTAGCCGAAATTGAGGTTTAACTGAATGGGTTAGCTGATATAAAAAAGGGTCACTGATAAAAATATCAGTGTTGGTTTGGGAGGAGCTGAGGTAGAAAGTATCAATGGAGTGGAGAGCTAGAGACACTAATGTTAAAAGAATCAGGGGTTGCTTGGTTTAGGGCTTAGCCTGAACGGGTATGAGATGTTAGAATCGAAGCTCATTCAGCTGGTATTAAGGTTGTTTTAGAGGAGCTGATAAAAATATCAACTAATGTTTTTCAGCGGAATGCATTTTTCAGCTAATAAATTTCAAAGAATGCTTTAAACTGATGAATCAGGGAGTGTTAAACTTGAACCCTCTTAAACACCCATTGATTCCAGTCGCTGAACCCTTTGTACCCTACGAAATACAACTTAAAACCCCCCGCTGAACTTACCCCTAAATACAAGTATGAACCTCATAGTAGATGATCCCCTGACATTGAAACCAGTCACTGAACAGTGAACAAGGTCGCTGAACCAACCCGCTGAATCTGGTCAATGAACGAACCTACTAAAATCTGATTCTCTGAACTTGTGTTTTAAAGAAGCTAGGTAAAACAGCAACGGGTAAATGGGACTGATAAAAATTAATCAATAGATACGGGTTAAATGTTATTGGCCGAGTTTAAAGATGATAGGAGCTGGTGTTTCGGGTATAGCCTGATATGGGTTGACAATGAAAGTTGGGACTATACTTGGTATTAAAGAAGTGCTGATAAAACATCAGCTTGTGCATTTCTCAGTGAGTATTTTCCTCAGCAAAGACAGGTACGGGTCAGATGGTTACTCAAGGAATGATATCAGTCGAGTTTGGGTTTGTTTAGTTGTTCCAAATGTCAGTGTTTAAATAAACATTGAACCCACTGAACCCAAAAATAAACCCAAACATCAGCCGAGAATGGTTGCCTATTCTAGTCCTCGCCTCTAAACTATACATAGTTGCCTATTCTAGTCCTCGCGTATGTGACTATGATAAAATATGGTAATTCTGTAATGTCGTCACGTAAAAGTGAATTCCCAACAAGTATCTTACCTTTACTCGCACAGATATTTCTTATGTAGTGCAACAGGTTTGTCTTTATATGCATGATTATCGGGAGCCTCATTTCTCGGCTCTTAAGCGGATTTTGAGGTATGTTCGTGGTACTCTAGATCATGGGTTACAATTATATTCTTCTTCTACTTCATCATTGGTTGCTTACTCGGAAGCGGATTGGGTTGGGTGCCCTACTACTAGACGGTTGACTTTGGGTTATTGTGTATTTCTTGTCAACAACTTACTCTCTTGGTATTTTAAGCGTAAACCGACGCTTTCTCGATCTAGTGCCGAGGCAGAGTATCATGGTGTTGCCAATGCTGTTGCCGAGACCTGTTGGTTGAGGAACCTATTACGAGAGTTGCATACACCTTTGTCTTCCGCTACGCTTGTTTACTGTGATAATGTAGGTACTGTATATTTGTCTTCTAATTCGGTTCAACATCAACGTACGAAGCATATAAAGATAGATATTCACTTTGTTCGAGATTTGGTTGCTGTTGGTCAGGTTCGAGTTCTTCATGTCCCATCTCTTTATCAGTATGCAGACATTTTCACTAAAGGCTTGCCTTCGGCTTTATTTGAGGAGTTTTATACCAGTTTGAGCGTTTGGTGTCCTCCCGCTCAAACTGCGAGGGAGTGTTAGTCAATATTTCGTAATAAGCTCAAGTTTGTGTTCTAAATTATTCTTTGTATAACTATATATCTACCGATCTTAATGATGAATGACACACACAATATTCCTTACTTACAAAATGAAGGAATTTAAAATTCTATAAATTGAAAAAATGAAGAGAATTAGAATGCATTAAAAAAGTGAGTAACTTTAATGTACTTGAAAATATTTTTTTTATAAATGACCAAATTAGATCAAAATGCTATTTTTTTCTTGTTGCTTTTTTAAATCAAAGTAAATCTGTCACTATGGGTGTTAGTCGGGTCGGCTTGGTTGGGTTCGGGTCAATTCGGATCGGGTCAAAAGTCGAGTCAATGCTAAAAATTTCATACCCGAACCCGACCCTATTTAATTCATGTTAGTCGAGTTCGAGTCAATTCGGGTCGGGCCAACTCGGGTCGGGTCTATTTGAGTTTGGGTCAACCATAATAAGAGTAAAATGTAATAAAATTGCCTATTTTGTACTCGTTTAAATAGAGAATTTATAAGATTTATATAAAAAAATCTTTATTCGGGTCAATCGGGTCGACCCAAACCCCAGTTAGCAAAAATTTTCCACCCCGATACCCGATGCTATTTAGTATTCGGGTTAGTTGGGTTGACCCGAATGACCCGAATAAACATTTTGACCCGAGTAACCCGACCCGAATAGGCTTAACCAGGTTCGGGTCCGAGTCGGGTTTTTTGACACCCTATCCGTCACTCACTAAAAAATTGCAATAATAAACATAAGGACAAATTTCACATTACCATGAATTTATGTTAATCAAACATGCGAAAGTATTTTAATTTTCGAAATTTTAAATACTCAAGAATCAAACTTTCTCAGAATTTAGAATTCCGAAATTTTAAATTCACGAACCAAACGCCACCTTAGAGATACTAGTTGTTCCTATTTATATTCATACTCACAGGATCATGATAAGTGTCAGAATGAACGGTTTGAATACAAAGAGATAATAAGTAGATAAGAAATATATAATATTATTATGTGCGTAAAAAATATGTAAAAATATAATGTAAAATGATATAACAAAACTCTACATTTGTATCCAAAAGTAATACTTTCTATTATGATTTATAAACAAGACAACTAGTGATATAACTTGTAGTTAACTTGACATCATGTAATGAAAGTTTTTTGATCTGGACCAGTTTAAAGAAATAAATCAGATTTTTGAGTTGTTGATGCTCTCCGGTTTTAAAATTATTGTCTCACTCTTTGACCAATCTAATATCATCTCACTCACGTAGTTTTTTTTGATTGATTGACAGAAGAAGGAAATTATTATTTTGAGACGGATGGAGTATATGAACTTTAGAGCTAGCTACTTAATTTAACATTTTTTTTTGAACAACGGATTTTATTAAGAAATACTAGCGAAGAGAGCAGAATTACAGAGATAATCAACAGAAGGGTTTTTAAGCCAATCACCCAACTGAACGACTTCATTACATCTAGACTTACTCCAATAAAATAGATATGGAAACAACATCATCAAAAAATAAAACGCCTTAGAAGGATTTTCCTCCTCTAATAAAAGTTTTGTTTCCGATAAGACCAACACTAAGCCGACCAAGCCAAAAAAAAAGACACCCTGGATATTCATTCTTAATAACTTTAACTGAGACTAAAGATGGCCCATCCAGTTGATCCATTCCATGCAAGTGAGTTAACCGTCCCGAATATTTCGATATCCCACCAAGAACAGATTTTGCGATGCAATTTGTCTTAACTAAACAACAACTAAAAAAATAAATGTCTCGTAGATTCAACCCCCTCTCACATAATGGGACAAAGGATAGAAATCGAATCATCAATACCTCTACGGCGAAATATATGAATCTCGTGAAGCCTTCCAATTTGATTTTCCAAGCAGAATATTCACCCTTAATCGGGACACTTTTATCCAAAGAGTTTTAGAATCCACCGTCAAGAGACGTTGATCATCAATAAATCTCCGAATAGAAGCGACAAAAAACTCCCCCGATCCCTCTAAAGACCAGAACCATCTATCAGGACACGGATTAAGCACGATCGGAATGAGCAAGTCCGTAAGCTCCTTGAACTGAGAGCTGCTCGATTCCTCCCTAATGCATGAAACGTAAGTATATTATCAAGGCTGAGCTCAATTAAGCTTCATACAGTTGTCGCTTTCTTAATATTATCATGAGCAAACAACGGGGAAATAAAGCTTCAAAGGCTTGCTGCCAATCCAAATATCATACCCAGAATTCGTAGTTTCGCCATTTTGCCCACTTTAATATACATAAAATCACCATGTTAATACTTGATCTTTCAACTTCTCCTGACTTCATTCTAATAATATCCCGCCAGCAAGACCTGCTACATTATTTCAGAGACTTTATTTACCTCACCATCATCTCCGTAAATAGCCTTAATACCTAGACCATAAAGAATCATTAATGGGAATAAAATCTCCCAGAACTATTTCATCAATAAGGCTCTGTTAAAGCAGCAAAAAGCTTGAAACTCCAAGGCCCCCTTTTTCTTTGGTCGCCAGCAACACTGTTAAATAAAGATACTGTCCATTAACCCAAGAAGATTTGTTACTTTTGAGCTCATGTCCCATTAAAAAATTGGCATCAGATAGATTCAAGCGAACGAAGCACCGTTAAAGGGACTTTAAAGATAGACATGTGAAATATCGGTATCGAACCTAAGACCGATTTAAGTAAAGTAAGCCAAAACCTCCATCTGAAAGGACTTAATTTCCCAATTGGATAAGACGAGATTCACCTTATCAAATGAATTTCCGTCCCAGCTTGTATACTGGACATGTTGCCATTCCCACTTTTGTACCTAAGTAAGTAAAAACGACGTTAAAAGAATTAGACAACCGATTTTTTAAGCAGCTACTTTGATCTTTAATCATCTCCAACTTAACCCCCATAATCTTTGCTTTAGACATAATTGATACGTAATCATCCGAAGCTTGAAAAGAAGCATTCCAAAACATGAACATGAGTATAAATTATCAAATCACACCATTGACCCACAAACACCGCATCGTCCGCATAGACATAAGAGAAAGAATCACCAAAAGTACTTAGAATGAATCCTATTGAAATAAACCGACGTCCACAACACTTGCAATGATAAATGTAATGCCTCTCCATCATTAAAAATAAAAAGGAACGGAGATAAAGGGTCACCTTGCTTAAGCCCTTTCGAAGAATTGAAATTCTTTCCGTAGGCCTCCCTTTATGAAGATGGAACCCCTCGAAGATCTAAACACTTTTGAATCAAATCCGCACCACTTATGGCAAAACCAAACTTTTAAACATCAACCAAGAAATCCCAAAGAACTAATCATAAGCCTTTTCCGAAATCAACCTTGAAGATTAAGTGATTTGCTTTTTCTTGACTTACACCAAGTTGAATGACCTCACTTAAGAATGAATGGCCCATCTAAGATTTGTCTATCAAAATAAAAGCGGATTGAACTTCATTAACAATAATCACGCCAAAACACCCACACGACGATTGGCTAAGACTTTAGCAATGATTTTGTAAATGCGGTCCAATAAGACTAATTGGTCCTATAAGTAATTTACCAAATTAGCGTCATGGACTTTCGTGATTAAGGCTATGAAACAAGCATAACATCCCTCGGGAATGTCACCAGATGTTAAAGAAAATAAATAACCGCTCGCAAACACATCATTTTCAATACAATGTCCAAAATTTTCTAATAAAAGAGCCAAACGAAAAATCCATCCGGTCTAGGAGATTTGTCGGAACCACAATCCCTCAACCGCTCTCTTTAACCTTCCCTCTTTTAGACACTGCACCTTCTAATTCAGTTTGTCTGATCGATAGATATAGTCTTCGGAAATTCATATCAATAAGAATTCGATAGCAGAATGTTTTTTCAAATCTTTACTGAAAATGAAAAAAAAAATATCAGATTAACAACTTTCGGATTTTTTTATAAAAAATTGCCACTTACCATCAACCATAATGCCTCGAATGTTAGATTGGACTTCTTTTTTTAATCAGACCCCATGAAGTCTCGAGAGTTCTCATCCCCCTTAATCGCCCATTTAACCTTAGCCATTTTAGCCAAAAAAAATAAAATCCATTCATGAATTTTATCAAGGTAATTGAATGATTAATAACCCCCAATCTTCAAATAAATAATGATATCAAAAACAGAAGCTAATGGCCCTATCAATAACCGCATCTATTCTGTTAACCTTTATTTAGAATACCAGAACCTCCATTCTTGCTTTATAGATTTTAAGCCACTCACGAATTAACCTTAAAAGAAATATAAATTTTTGCATCACTGTTCCTCATAGCATTAGTTTCAACAGGGGCATAATTCCCATGTGTCAATGACAAACTTGATTAAAACCACCAATTCCGTCCCAACTGGTTTGAAATACCCTAAACCGGGATCGGGACGTAGTCATGAATGGATGTTCTCCGAAAGAAGAATCGGCGATTGATCCTATAAGAATCTATCCAAAGAGTAGCCCATATATTCGCATAGAATTAAATAATTTTCAGAAATAAAAACCTGTCAAGTTTACTCATCTTATACGATTTGTGGCACCAATGTTACAACGAACTACCTCCTAGCGGGATCTCCTCAAGGCCCGCATTTGCAATAAACGAGTTGAACATATCAGCACCTTGAACATTAAAAACCGATCCAAATCTTTCAGTTTTCCGTCTCACTTCATTGAAATCGCCCATAATTAACACCTCACCGTCCCATCTATTAATAATATACTCCAAATAATCCCATAAAATCTTTTGTCTCTCAATCCGTGAGGAACATAACCGCCACCATCTAGATCTAAACACAGATTTTCAACCAAGTAACCTCCGAATAATACTGAAAAAATCCGAAACAGTAACATTATCCTTTTTGAAAAGAATTAGGATCCCAAATGCAAAAGAATTTCCCCCCAAATTGCCCACAGAATCACTATGAGCGTAATCAAAAAGTATAATTTCCCCACAAGCCTTGACTACACCACAGATTCATATCTCCATTTTTTTTCGAGAGTCCAAAAATTCACTTTATTTTTAACACAACTCCTTAACCCAATTCATTTTTTTGCCAATTGGGCTAACCTTGAATGTTCAAAGAAACAATCATCGATTAACCCCCCGACACTCTTGAGATTCAAATAATCTAACTATATAATTTACATAACCTTTTCATATTATAATCCCCATTGCTTGTCCCAACCTTCACAAGTTATTCCTCTAAACACAAAGTGATAGACCCCCTGATTGCAGACCACTGGTTTTTTTTAAAGATACCAAACACACTGAGCCCAGACTCTCATCTTTAAACCGTTGTAATTATTTTATCCTTTCCTGTTCATTTTGTTCTTTCTCCACGATATCAGCGATGTAACATCATTAACAGCTTCTCCCTAAACACTTCTTACAGGAAACGACCCATTATATAAAACCTGGTGAATTATGATACTATGATCAATACTGGTAATGTAGCATCAATTTCTTTATTTTTTGTTGAGGATAAAGTAGATGCCCAAAAGGATCTTCGATGGATATCTCGTTTTGTTCTAAAGGATCATCCAAGATCGAGTCTCTGGAGACATTTTTTATTTTTAAACACATCGTCAGCATCATCAAAGTTGAACGCACCATGGCTAGTTGCAGTGTCTCCTTTAGACACCCTTCTTCAGATTCATCATGAACATCCATCAAATCAAACACGAATTCAGGAACCCATCCAGGATTTCTTTTAGCGCGTAAAAACAAAAACCTTTACCTCGGAAGATAACTTTAAAGTTCTCATAAATTTATTTCAATATTGAATAGATGCATAATCTTTCGTATAAAAACCATCTTCGGCCATGATCTTCGGTGTCAAGAATCTCTCACCACTTACTATCAATTTTTTTACAAGTATTTTGACCAAAGTTTTAATGGGAACTCCTTCGATCTCAACCCATAAAATTCTCCTTCAGTAAACTAATTCTGTAGAAGTTTGTTTTAAAATCCGAGAACCCACTATCCTAACCCTCTATTTTCCTGAAATATATCTTAATTTTAGACGAAGGAAATTCCAACAAAACCCATAGTTCTCAACCATATATTGAAAGTTTGGTATCTCGTCAAAACTTTTCATTCTTTATGACTACACATTAAGATTCGTACAAAGAATGCAAACTCTTTAAAACCCTAACCCAACAAGTCTTTAAGAGATCTCCTTTGAATTAAAGACAATCAACATCAAAACAAATTGAAAGGCGCAAATGCACAGACCAATGCTGTCCAAATGAATTATGTGTTTTCAGCACATGGGCATAAGATTTACCTGCATTACTCGACCTATTTTCGTTAACGTTACTCTTTCTTTTGGGCTCATACACGTTGTCTTTCGAGGCTTTATTAATCTTCACAGGAGTTCTATGAAATCTGGCAACGTTTGCATGGAACTTTGATCGACCAACCCAAATAGTGCAAAGATTACTTACCAATCGTTCCGTGTTAAACACATTAATGAATCGAACAAAACCGAATCTTTTCCCGTCTTTCGATTTCTTAAATGGAATAAACGAGTCAATAACGTGTCCATATTTCTTGCAATATATATTCACTCCGTCATAAAATTATTATCACCACACGAAAAATACAAAATTAAAAAAAAGTGAGACCACTACACCTTTTTACCAGTCAAATATTATATCTATTTACTAAACTTTAATTTATTTTTAATTAAAACGACAATTGAACAATTATTTTGAAATATGTTAAAATAAGAATATGAACTGTAATTTTAAAACGAACGATTAAAGTTTGTATACCTAGTTCAATATTCAAGCCTTCAAGATGTTTTGTCCTAAATAAAAGTCAAGTTGCACTTAATTGTCTTTGGGGAACCGATAGAGAATTTCATAACTTTGTATTTAACTTTTCAAAGATTGATTATGTTTTAGGGTTAATTGCTTAAAAATGTATTATTCTGCGACTATTTCTGCATGTAAAATGACCATTTTACCCTTCAAAATTTAAAAAAAGTAAAGGTAAAATGGTCATAAAATACACACAATAGCACGAATTTCAAAGTTGAACGACACAATGGCAAAAAAAATAGTTGTCTACATACAATGACAAAAAAGTGACAATTATAGTATATTTTTAAGCAATTAACCATATTTTTTAATGGAACGGTTCTATCTTTTTCTTTTCTAAATTAAATTAAAAGTGAAAATATTATATTGATCAGTTCAACTGTTCAAGTGAACTACTTACAATGCAAAGATATTAGATACAAAACAAACTAACATAATCTTAAAGCCAAACGAGCATAAACTAGTACAATTCGAACTCAGGCTTATGACCTTTGTTAGCTAACATTGTTAAGATTGCGATCTTGGATTGTGGAAACGATGACAATTTGTCTTAAAAAATTATGACAACCCGATAACCCGAATCACATGACGCGACATGACCGAGTAAACTACGACGAATACGTAAGCTGTCCACCCGTTAAGTTATGTAGAGTTAGGCTTAATGTACAACCCGCTAACCCGAATCACCCGACCCAACATGACCCGACCCGATATTCACCCAAACCCGATAAACCGATTCCTTATAAGGTCGAGCTACGAGTTAGTTTTTTTAACCAAAACCCCAATTAATCGGACCTGATAACACCCCTAGTGGTAGGGACAAAATGTCTATTTTACCTTTATATGCAAACTTAAAAGAGTTAATTGCTTGAAAATGTATCATACTGTCGCTTTTTGTTATTGTGTGTACTGAATTTTTTTTTTCTTATTGTGTATACTGAACTTTTAAATTCCGATCATCATGTGTATTTTTTATTTTGTGACTATTTTGCCATGTAAAATTACCATTTTACCTTTTGAAATTTGAAAAAAGTAATGGTTAAATGATCACAAAATACGCACAACGATCGAGATTTAAAAATTCAATACACACAATAAAAAAAATTGAGTACACATAATAACAAAAAGTGACAAGTGAAACGCAAACTAAAATGACCAAGGTGTCTAAAAATCATAACGTCATTAGTTTGAGTTTGACCCATCAAATCAAAACCACCGGCAATATTAGCATCACCACGGTCACCGTAAGTTATTAATCAAGCATTGATCTTTATTAATTATTTTTATCAGATTTTGTGTAATTGCTCATTTGGGTACTATATATTAGTGATCGTAAGAAGATGTTATTATTATTATTATTATAATTTTTTTTTTTGGGGGGGGGGTGGGTGGGGTTGGGGGGGTGGGGGGGGGGGTGGTTATGCGGGATTGCATATTTCAAAAGTGCTTATGGCTTATGGGCACTTAAAATAAGCACATACATGCCTATTGTTAGTATTCATCCATATAAATTGTATTGGTTTAATCTAAACGGGAAACTTCTGTCATGTCACTGTCGAACTGTATTCGAGGCATTTGTAAATAGTCTCTTCCTTTATGGTTCTTATTGTTTTTATATAGAATCTTGACATGTCTGATTCCGGAAGTCATAAGCCCAAAGGGCGGAATCTTCCTTCATGGATGAGCTCAAGGGGTTCTGATAACAAACCGTCTGATGAAAAAGATAAACCGCATGTTGGCCAAACCTCAAAATCTAATAAATCTTCCAAACCCATGGTATGAAATGGTTTATACTTGTTAACTTTTCTGTTAGTACATTTTCGTGACCTTGAATTGGATATTTGTAGGAAGGGGTTGTATTTGCACTATCGGGGTTTATAAACCCTGAACGTGGCACGTTAAGGTCTCAAGCGTTGGAAATGGGGGCCGAGTATCAAGCTGATTGGAACTCTAAATGCACTTTGTTGGTTTGTGCGTTTTCTAATACCCCAAAGTTTCGGCAAGTTGAAGCTGATAATGGAACCATTGTTTCAAAGGTTTATCTTCGTATATCATTTATCATTAAGAATGTTTATTCATTATTGTTACATGTTAAAGATATAAACTTTACAACTTAGGAGACACATCAAAGTGAATTTTCTTTCTTCTGTCCCAAACGCGTGTTTATAGATGTTAATGCATGTATAGAAGGCGGCCTGGTAATTGAAGCATGAAACATTCAATCTTATGTGATGGTATATATTATATCTAGTATGCGATTGTAGGTCTATGACAGAGCATCTCATGAGTTTGATGTTTTTCTTAGGATTGGATAACTGAATGCTACAACCAGAAAAAGCTTGTTGGCATTGAACCTTACCTTCTACATGCTGGTAAACCGTGGAAGCATCAAAGTAACTCTACTGGACCAAGCCAAGGTCCGTGTGTGTGTTTATTTGTGAAATTTTTACTTTTTTTGGTCTTATTTGTATTCCTTGTTTTATAAGGTTTCGTAAATTATTTATGTTTTACATCTTCTAGTGAGTATATTAATGTCATCTGATCTAAATGGTGATTGCAGACCCTCAAGTATCTTCATCAAAGAACTCTAATAAGCAAGCAGATAAGCCTGTGGAGTCAAAACCAAGGGCTTCTTCCTCGAGCAAGGTTAATTAAGCTAATCATATTTTGATGTATTGAGCAATCTATTTGGAGTGTTAGTTGCTATCACTTACTTTTTGTATGTGATATCTAAAACAGACGGCTCATAAGCCTGCTAAAAATGAGTTTTCGACTTCTGAAGTGAAGAAATGGGCAATAGATGACATGAACAAGACGATATCGTGGTTGGACAGTCAAGAAGAAAAGGTAAGCAAAATTGGTCTTTTGTCTTTGTAGTCTGCAATGAAAAGGAGCGTTGTTTACTCATTCTTCTACGTTACACAGCCCGATCCAAGTGAGATGAAGAAGATAGCAGCTGAAGGAATCTTGACGTGTTTGCAGGATGCCATAGATTCTCTTAACAAGGGAGAGGTATGCGATTTTTAATCAATCACTCATGACCATCAAAATTTTGTATAGTTTTTAGCCTTCTAATATTGTGTTTACAGGGCCTGGGAAAAATAATTGAAGAGTGGAGTTTTGTCCCACGGGTTGTTGAGGAGTTGAACAAGCTTGACACAGCTGAAGAGAGTCCAAATTCCACTTCTAAAAAAGACATCTACCACCAAGCTATCGTCTGCAAGCGAATCTACGAATTTGAGGTTGGCAATTTGAAAGATGACACAAACGATAAGAATAAACGACCAAAGATTGAAAAAGGCAAAGAAACCAAAAATTATGACAGTGATGATACAATCGAGATGACAGAAGATGAAGTAAAGGAAGCATTCGACAGCGTTGCATCTAGCATTGTAAAATAACGATAACCACTCTAATCATAGTTAGTTCTAACTTCTGTTGCATGTTCTTTTCAGGGTTATAAGACTACTTTGTATTGTCTGCAAATAGGAAAGCTGTTCTTTTGGTCTTCTGTGTTTGATATTTTTTTTTGTCAAATGTCGCAATTGTTAGTTAGGACCGGGCTGCAATAAATTAAACAAGTGGCCCGTGTACTTTTCAACAGCTTTGTTTCAGTGGATTTGATACATTGAATTCGATTTAAGACATCCTTTTCTTAGCAGTTTGCTCTAGCAGGGTTGTATCTTTTTGAAGTTGTATGTCGACCATGGATCCCATAGGTTGTGGGTGTAATCGTCGTATTTCAGAACGTGATACAAAGTCTGAGTAAGTACTACAGTTGGCGATATCTAATCATATTGTACACATTTTCTTAGACTGTTTGTTTTAGCTTATTTTGCTTGGCTTAAAATTCTCATAAGCTCATTTACTTTCAACTTTCTTCTTCTACTACAACAATATCAGACAAACTATAAAAAGGTAGAATGTAAACATTTAAATATTTATTCTAGGGGACCGCTTCCAGTCATAGGATGTGTTTGGCGCAAAACATTTATGAGCGGTGAGCGTCGAGCGCTGTGATATCTAATGCTCGTTTGACAAACAAGTGACTTTATGTATTTGTTCGAAATGCTCATTTTCAACGCTTCACGAAGTAGCGTTTAGGAGCGCCGGACATTTAGGAGATGTTTTACACATGATGATTACACTTATAATTACGTCACCAAACGTTTTTATATGAAAAAGTGTTACCGCTTGCAAGTGCTACTTTTCCCCAACTTTTATCACACATATAATTTCCCCAACTTGAGTTGCCTAATATTAAAATTTATTGTATTTGAGTTTCAAAACTGATAAAAACCGAAAAAATAATTATAAAAGATTTTTTGAGTATCGCTGAGGAAGAAAGTAAAGAAAATGAAGTGAAACATAAAAAGTTTGTGTTATCGAATATCACTTGACAAAGAGAAAAAAAGGTCCGGAAACAAGAATAATTTGATTGATTTGAAAGTAAAATATTCTTATCAAAATTATGCTCAAAATGTTTATCTCATATTTCATTTACTTAGGGGGTGTTTGTTTCGCCTTATATAGCAGGCTTATGGCTTATTTGAGTTTGGGCTTATGTTTCATAACCCCACTTTTTGGCTTTTGTAACTTTTCAGCTTATATAAGTTCATTATGTCATAATAAACTTATGAGTAAACTGCAAAAATCATCTCTGTGGTTTGTACTTTTTGGCACTAATCATCCTTAACCGATACTATTGGCAATAATCATCCCTTAGCGCTGAAATGTTCGGCAAAAATCATCTCTCACCACGAATTATGGAGGGTAATTATGTCATTTAAAACACACAGGGATGATTTTTGCCAAAATATGTTTAGACCAAGGGATGATTTTTGCAGTTTTACAAAAAAAAAACTAATATTCACAATTATAATTTTTTTTTGTTTCTTTTTTTTTAATTACATCATCACTTCAGTATAATATAGAATTTAAAACAAATTATAGGGAGAGCGAAGATTCTATCAGGCCTTCATTCTTTTGCGTTTAAAGGCGATTATGTATTATTATTATTATTATTATTAATTTATTATATTTAATTGTGATTTACTTATTTTATTTTTATTAGTATTATTTATTAATAAATCACCTTATTAGAAATTTAAGGGATTTATAAAAAATTATTGGGAAGCCGAGATATTATCTAGGCCCCCACTCCTTGATGTGTGTGTTTATCTGACTGGGACTTTCGCTTTTGACACAAACCATGATGGCTGATTGATGCGGCACAACGTAAACGTGTGAAGGCGGAACAAAATCAGCCATCCTGGTTTTGTGTCAAAAGCGGAAAGCCCTAGTCAGAATAAAACCACACACATCAAGGAGTGCGCGGCCTAGATGATTATCTCGGCTTCTAATTTTTTTTTGTAAATAAAACACGTAAGTTACAAAATTAAAGTGATTTATTATAATATAAATAATAATGAAGTGATGTTTATTAAAAAATTAAGAATAATAATAATAATAATTGCAAATTTTTTTAGTAAATTGAAAAAAATTCATCCATGTGTTTAAAACATAAGGGAGAGTATGTATGCCATTTAAAACATACAAGGATGATTTTTGCCGAACGTTTTCATCAAGCGGGGTGATACATGCCAAATAATATCGGTTAGGATGATTAAGTGCCAAAGAGTACAAACCTCAAGGGATGATGTTTGCAGTTTACTTAAACTTTTATAAGCGAAAAAAAGTTTGAAAATAAGCCAAAAAAGAGCGAAGATACTATCCAGACATTCATTCTTTTGCGTCAAAGACGATATTATATATTTAAAGGTAGAAAATTACAAAAACACCCTTAAACCAGTCTCCAAAGTCCAAAGTCGCTCACATTCATCTGAAAGAGTTTCGTTGCAGTTGCAGCAGATAGATAAACAAAAGCCCTAAAACCCCTCCCCCTCCATTATTAATAAGCACTAATAAGCACTAATAAGCTAATTAAAATGGGCGTACCACTCCCTCCTAAAGAGGCTAACCTCTTTAAACTCATCGTCGTAAGTCCTTCAATACAAATTTTAATATGCTCATTTTCATTTCAATTCCGTTAATTGTAATTATCAAGTGTTGATTATAGTAATTGTTCGTGCAAATGTATACTTAATTAGTGCAGCCGTGTAACAATTTGCACCGATATCGTATTTTTACGCGAATGCGGTAATCCGTGAAACTAATGAGGAAGACGCGATGTTTTTGTATTAACCGTTAGCTCGTTAGTTAGAATTTGTGTATATCGAACCCTAGGTTAATGTATGTAGTTTTACAAACCACGTAATAGGCGTGTAGTGGTTTAGGCGAATGCGGTGATCCGTGAAGCATAACGAGAACATGATGTTTTTGTGAGGCTATTTGACTGTTCGTTAGGATTGTTAACTGTTAGTGTATATATTGAACCCTAGGTTTTTCTGTATAATTATCTCGTTATTGTTGATTAGGATAGATAATTGTATTATCAAGTGTTTGTTTGCTGTTGCCGTTAATTCATCAAGTGTTTAGATGCAAAAGTATTACTACATAATAGTGCAGGTGTGTAGCGTTTTAGGCGAAATATAAAGAGAAAGAGGTGTAATTATCTCGTTAGTGTATATATAGAGTAATAGAGCTCTAGGTTTTTACGTTCACTGTATAATTATATTGTTAAACTGTTAATTAGGATGGTTAATTGCAATTATCACCTGTTTGTTGCTGTTAATTTATGTAATTATACACTGAATTGTTCCTATTTACATGAAAATGTATTACTCGTACATAATAGTGCATGCATGTAGGTGATTACGGTGTCCCGTGAAACTAACGACAACGAGATGTTTTTGTATTAACCGTGACCTCATTTGACTGTTAATTAGGATTGTTTGTTAATTCAGTTAGTGTATATGAGTTAGGATTGTTACTAATTGTGATTAACAAGTGCTTGATATTACCGTTTATTGAAGTATTTTATAAAATTTTTATTTGAGACGCATATGATATTTCACATTGAACTTATAACGAATTCTGCGTATGCGTATAAAATGTGAGATTGTTGTAACATGCAATATCAAGTTACAGAGACAATTTGTTATTTTAGCGCGTAATACATTTAGGCGAATGCAGTAATCAGTGAAAGTAATGACGGCGCGTTGTATATATTATCTGCATTTGTGTGCCAAGAGGATAATTTCACTATGTTGCCGTAGGTGTTGCAAAAATGAATATTTGTATACACTAGTAGAGATGACTTATACAAGGCCGAATAAGCTTTTGTTATATCATTTCAATATTATGATTTTAAAGCGTCTTGTTTTTTCTTTACGAGCTGATGTGTGGTTTGCTAATGAAATGATTATATGTTTGACAGAAATCATATGAAACTAAACAGTATAAGAAGGGGTTGAAGGCTGCAGATGCTATATTAAAGAAGTTTCCAAATCATGGAGGTTCGTTTAAAATTATTATCTAATGCAACTTTAAGTTTAAGCGTTGATGGGTAATTAGGAGACACCACTTGTATTTTCAATCTAGTCTAAGTTACATTTTGCTATTTTGGAACATCGATCCCTTTTTAGTGTAAATACAGGCTTCTGCTGCTAATGTATATAGTTATGTTGGTTGTAAGAAATAGACCCAAGTTAGGCGTGGTTCTTGGATTAAAATGTACGTAGTATTCCTAAAACTGGATGCGAGATATGCTAACTTTAAGTTGGTGTCTATTACTGAATCACCTCGCCCGACAATACCTGTTTTTGGAATGTCTACAAGTAACCTAGAGTAGCTACTAGCTAGCCAGTTAGTAACTTAAATCACTATTCACACACATGCTACAACATTTAAGAACGAGTACCCTTTTTTGTGACTTCTGTTTATTAAGATTCTGTCGTTTTTGATACTTTGGTTTCTAGAAACTCTTTCGATGAAAGGATTAACGCTGAACTGTATGGATCGTAAGCCGGAAGCATACGAGCTAGTGCGATTGGGATTGAAGGTCATAACTGTTTTTCTCGTATCTTTCATCAAACTTTTCTGAAGGTTGCAGGTTTTTAAATTGCTTATTTTGTTGTAGAATGACTTGAAAAGCCATGTGTGCTGGCATGTGTATGGTCTTCTATATCGATCAGACAGAGATTATAGAGAGGCAATAAAATGTTACCGGAATGCTCTGCGGATAGATCCAGACAACATCGAGATACTGAGAGACCTATCACTACTACAGGTAGATATTCGTACGTATAACACCAATATTACCTTGGCTCATTCTTCTTTTTCATACCTTTTCATTTCATGCGAAGAAATTACGTGTCATGCATGCCAATATGGGAAGTGCGGGGTTGAACATCTTAAAATATGACCAAAAGGGGTGTTTAGCTTTGTATTCACAACATTGACACTAAAATTCGTGTTTAATGTTGATTTTTCGTTACCTGTTTTTGGACCGTGCTATTAGCGTGTTTTCAGTTATTGTCTTTCTACTAGACTTTACTATCGACATTAACATAATTATGTTGATTTGCTTTGGTATGACAGCTTGAATCGATTAGGTTGAATATACTGCATTCAATTATATTACGCAATATAAAGGGCTATAACAACTTATCAATTACACACAAAGCACACACACACGCACTCACGATCACTGCATGCAGACATTACAAAGAGACATTAACACTTATAATAATCTCGGGCCTCTTTGGCTATTATTAATGAGAAATTGAAGGGTGTAAGCTTCAGCACAACTTACATATGATCTCTATTAGATCATAAAAAAACATTTTTAATTATAATTTTAAATTTAGAGAGGAGGTTATGGCCGCCCTGATATTTTCCTAAAAAGTTTTTGAAGTTATTGAGATAATTCTAAGCTCTGACAGTGGATATCTATTTAATCCCATGGAGATTGAGCATAGTTTTGATGCTGAAAAAAAACAATGCATGCTGTGATGGATAGAGATTCAATACTCATGATTCTAACG
The DNA here is from genome assembly GCA_026074375.1 of Tanacetum coccineum. Lineage (NCBI taxonomy): Eukaryota > Viridiplantae > Streptophyta > Magnoliopsida > Asterales > Asteraceae > Tanacetum > Tanacetum coccineum. Next base: position 27,822 of record BQNB010012511.1, read on the forward strand.
TATATTGGATGTAAGCAATGCAATAGTGTTCTGTTACATGCTTTCTATGTTTGTGTGCCCCTCAAGCATGTGACATTTCATGGGGTTTTTACTTGAGGAATTTATTTTTTTAGTTAAATTTGCGTTTTATCTTTTGATTTTTTAAAATAACTAACGGTTATTCGGTTGGTCCCATTTGATGTTTTGTTGTTTTGGTTTCTTGTTTTTTTTAAAAATTATATTTTGGAAAAAAATAAAATGACAAATAAAAAAACTGTTTATTTTTTTAATTTTTTTTTAAAAAACTTCTGTGTTGATTTGCATGCTTGTTATATACATTTTGTTGTTTGATCTGTTTGTTTTAGATTGTTTTTTTGGTTATAAAAAAAAAAATAAAAAAATAAAACAATAAAAAACTAAAAAAATAAAACACACTTTTTTGAACAGTATGATAAAACGTTGTAATTTATCTTTTATTTTGAAATATAAAAAAAAAATTAAACTAAATATAATCAAAAATATCAATAAACAAAAAAATAAATAAAAAAACATAAAAAACATATACTTAATTCATTTTAAGTTATTTTTATATGAAAAACTAATTTTTTTAAAATAAAACATACAAATATACAAACCAAAAAAAAATTATAACAAAAAATAACAAAAAACAATACAAAAAATAATTTTTAAATACTAATGAATTATATTTTTTTCTTTAAAATTTGTATATTTTTTATACCCTCCCAATTATAAAAGTAAAAATAAACTTTGTAGATTGACATAATCCAAACTCACCAAATCAAAAAACCATACTAAGTGTAGAGTGATAAACTCTATACACTAGCCACATAGTTTCATGGGGTTTTCTTGAGGGATGCTTTGCATTTAGCAGATTTGATTTTTATGTCTTTTGTGTGTGTGTAAATATATATCTGAATCTTGACTAATTGTCCTAGCTAATTGCTGTTAGTTGTTGAAGAAATAGAACCGTTTCCAAATAACATTCATTTGATGCTATGATTATATCATACTGGTTGTTTGGGATGTCTCTAAAAGTCGCAAGCATGAGAAAGTAGATACAATTTTTTTTTGTAATCATATTATCATTTCATTTTTTATATTGTTCATTTCTTCTTGTGCCCCTTAGTCTCATGTCCTTTGTATCTTGTTTTTGGTAGTTAATGATTCCTTTTCTTCTCCACTTGCAGGCACAAATGCGGGACTTGGCAGGTTTTGTTGAAACTAGACAGCAATTGTTGACCTTGAAACCAAATCATCGAATGAATTGGATCGGATTTGCAGTTTCTCAGCATTTGAACTCAAAGTAAGCTGTGATATTCTATTATACTACAATCTTAAATGCTTACCCGTCCTGAATAGTGAATATAGTAAACTATCAATTTGCTTAGTTTCATTTATATAGGTTCTGCCTTGTGGCTCCCTGAAGCATTATTACCCCATATAGTAAATAGGACCCACAATAACATTTACATCTGTTCTCACACATGTTAAATGGGACTTGAAAACCAAAAAAGGCGAAACTTGTAGGGCTTTAGTCTTCCAGCTTATATGAACAGTGTTTTTAATTACATCTGTTCGTCCTTTGTGGTTAAGCAACATTTTTGTAGTGTACACACCTGCTTAATACCATGATTTCTTGTCTTGTTTCATGACGGGAAAATGGTTGCTAGTTTTTATCCTGTTGCTGTAAAACATTCACCTTTGTGCTCTTTTGCCAGTGCATCCAAAGCAGTTGATATTCTAGAAGCATATGAAGGGACTCTCGAGGATGATTATCCTCCATATAATGAACGGTGCGAGCATGGTGAGATGCTGTTATACAAGGTAATAGCTAATAGCATATTTGGAAGTATAACTGGTTTATCAATTGAGCTGATAATACCATCCATGCTGAAAAATATGCTTAAAAAATTTGGATGCTGATATTTGCTTGCCTTAGCAGGCAAAATGGTACGATACTCACTTTTGACGGCTTTTGTGTGTATGTTTTTTTCTACAGATATCTTTATTGGAGGAATGTGGATTGCTTGAGAAAGCTCTTCAGGAGTTGCACAAGAAAGAATATAAGATTGTATGTTCATTGTCTTTTTGCATTGTTATGGTATATATGTAACGAAATAGCTGGCTTCATTTTCACCTTCTATGGATTTCTCTATAGGTTGATAAAATATCCTGCAAGGAAGTGGAGGTTTCTCTTCTTGTGAAGCTCAATCGCCTTGAAGAAGGTGAAAAATTGTATAGAGTTCTTCTATCAATGAATCCCGACAACTACAGGTACTTGTTAAAACAAGCATATAGCCATATGTTTTAACAGTCATACTAATTAGGCTCTTGTTCAATTAGATACTATGAAGGTTTGCAAAAGTGTCTTGGACTACATTCAGAGATTGGCCAATATTCGTCTGATGACATTGATAAGTTGGACACGTTGTATCAATCACTTGCGCAGCAATACACTTGGTCTTCTGCTGTTAAGGTGACATATTGTTTCTGTACTTATTTTCTTTTATAATTAGCTTAGTAATAATTTAAGCATCATGATGATCTTTTTGTACTAATCATACCATCTATCTAAAGTACAACACTTTGTTTTTAGAGGATCCCATTAGATTTTCTGAAAGACGTAAAATTCCGGGATGCAGCAGATAACTATATTAGGCCACTCTTAACAAAGGTACTTACAATATTCTTTTTTGTTACTTTGCTGACCCTTTTTCATACTCAAAATTCTTACTTTCATTAATGGCTTATGTAGGGAGTTCCTTCACTGTTCTCTGATCTTTCTCCTCTGTATGACCACCCTGGCAAGGTTTATTTAAGCTACCATCAAATAAACTTACAGTTCATGCTTTCTTCTATTGCTGTGACAAAACTTTTAACTTTTTTTGTAGGCTGATATCCTGGAAAAGTTACTCCTTGGTTTGGAGGACTCAGTTAAGACAACTGGTGGATATCCCGGAAGGTAATTATATAAATGGTCCCTCTGGTTTACTTGAAACTGCATATGTGTCGCCCTGCCTAGAAATTGCAGATTTTGTCCCTCTGTCCCTTCTCATTTTCACTTTTTTTTTAAGTGACAGCATTACACTTTTGCCCCATCAAAATTATAATTACACACACATCTGATAAACGTATACATACACACATCCAAGTTTTGTACTGTCTTTTGTATTCTTCATACATATTTTTCTGTGTAACTTCTTATTATGGATGCTTTTTTTGTATATAGCCAAATTATTTTCTTTTCTGGTTTCATGCATTCCACCACTAATTTTGTTGCATATAATTTGTAGGTCAGAAAAAGAGCCCCCCTCGACACTTATGTGGACCTTGTTTTATTTGGCTCAGGTTTTTTCTCCCTACTAGAATATCTATGATTTTACAAACTTCCTTGTTATCACCTTCATAAAGCTCTTGTTGTGTAGCATTATGACAGACGAGGCCTGTATGATACTGCTCTCGCTAAAATCGATGAGGCTATGCAACACACCCCAACTGTCATTGATCTATACACTACTAAGGTTTGACTTGATATCCTCTATATGTATCATAAATAGAATGACGGTTAATTTTGGATGTTTATAATTTTGTTTGAATTTGTTCACAGAGCAAGATATTAAAACATGGTGGAGACTTTACAGCTGCTGCTGCATTGGCAGATGAAGCTAGATGCATGGATCTGGCAGATCGTTATGTAAATAGCCACTGTGTCAAACGCATGCTGCAGGCTGACCAGGTTGAATGAAGATTGTTTTTTAACTTACCTGTTTGTCCTCAACGAACCCTCTACTGATATTACTTCCACATGGTACATCATATATGTAGGTTCCGCTTGCCGAAAAGACAGCTGTATTATTCACAAAAGATGGAGAACAACACAACAACCTTCATGACATGCAATGCATGTGGTTAGTGTTTTTAAACAAGTTTGACGCTGAACAAATGTACATGCACGTTTATACAATGTATTTGAGATGTTTTCATTTGTAGGTACGAACTTGCTTCTGGTGATAGTTATGTTCGCCAGGGTGAACTTGGACGTGCATTGAAAAATTTCTTGGCTGTAGAGAAGCATTATGCAGACATTACAGAAGATCAATTTGATTTTCATTCTTATTGCTTAAGAAAAATGACTCTGCGCTCGTATATTGAAATGTTAAGGTTTCAAGATCGGCTTCATGCACATAGTTACTTTAGGAAGGCAGCTGTTGGAGCTATAAGGTATAAATACTTCTTGCTTTTATTTTAATTTGAGTAAACTACATAAATGGTCATGTGGTTTCCCAAAATTGAGGAATGCGTCTCTCGTGGATGCTATTACGGGCATGGTCCTCCAAGCACTGTTTGCTTTCACCTTTGGTCCCTCAAGTATTTTATTATTTTTGCTTTGATCCCAAATATGAAAGCAAACATTGTTTTTAGGGACCATATTCATAACTAGTATAAGCAAAGGACCATTTTTATACTTCTGAGCAAACCACATGATGGTTTTGCTAATGATAATGACTAACTCTTGGCATATTCTTGTGTTCCATTGTCCGGTACAGATGTTACATCAAGCTGTATGATGCTCCTACAAAGTCAAACGAAGAAGATGATGAACTATCAAAGCTGCCCGCTTCTCAGAAGAAGAAATTGAGACAAAAACAGAGGAAGGCTGAAGCACGAGCTAAAAAAGTATAGCTTTATGCCTCAAAGGGTTTTAATAGAGTGTTCTGTCATCTCTGTGTGAATTGGTTTTTAATCATTATGTTTTTTTAGGAGGCCGAAGTGAAGAACGAGGAAACAAATGTTGGTGGTGTTTCTAAGTCCGGGAAAAAACAGGGCAAGCCAGTTGATCCAGATCCACATGGAGAGAAGCTATTGCAGGTGCAATCATTTTCTAGTATTTTTTATCGATTTTTTTTTTTTGTATTTATCGAACGTTGTTGCTTATATAAAAATATCACTTAATTCTTGTGCTTTTTTTCTTTTGATTTTAGACAGAAGACCCTTTATTGGAAGCTGGAAAGTATCTGAAGTTGCTGCAGAAACATTCATCTGATTATTTAGAGACACATTTACTTTCTTTTGAAGTTAATATGAGAAAGCAAAAGATCTTGCTTGCCTTGCAGGTATGTTTGTTTCCAGCCATGACATTGGTTTGGTGGTAACCTCTTACATCGGGGATATTTTGTTTGGATTGACTTGGATCATAACTTGACTGCTTCTTTTTTGAGTTAGGCTCTGAAGCAGTTACAAAGATTGGATGCCGAAAACCCAGACTCTCATCGATGTTTGGTATGCATTTTTTTATACTTAACAAGAAAATTAAGTAATACTCTGCATGTGTTTTCTGAATGGCGCAGACATTCGTTTTGGATTATACTTTATTCTCTTTGTTTGACATAACTTTTCTTTTGTGCGTGTTGTTATATACAGTTAAGATTCTTCCATAAAGTGGCATCAAGACCAGCTCCTGCCACGGATGGTGAAAAACTGATTATGGGTGTCATTGAAGCAGAGCGACCAACTTTCAGGTTATCTTTCAAAATGTTTTAATACTTTCAAAGGAGCTAGGAGGTCGAGTGACCTGGTGCCTAATCACCTAAATGGGGATTCAGGGCACGCCTAATTGTCTAATTGGACTCTTAGTTGTTTTAAAATTTAAAAATATGCGAGACTTTTTGATTGTGTAAACATGTAAAATATCGAAAGATCTTTACTCTAATACTATTGGAAAAATTACCTCTGAAGTTGAGAAAAACCAATTTATCCTTGCTTGATTCTACGAAATGTTTAGTCTTTAAATACTAAACCAATGGCAAACACGTAATGCCTGGGCAGTCGCTTAAGTGGCTAAAAATTGGATGTTCAGAGCATAATTTTTCTTACTGCCTTTCACGTCTGAAATTATACTGCTTATTTCTTTAATGGTTGTTAATTAAGTCTCTTTATCTTCTCTATTGTAGTCAATTGCACGGCAAATCTCTGGTGGAGGCAAATACTGTTTTTCTTGAACAACATAAAGGTCATTTTTTTATTTTAAACTAATTGTATTCTTGATAATACTGGTCTACACTTGTCATCATTTTTCACCTTTAAGAGTCCTTGTTTCTTAACTCCTTGGTTGCTGTAATGCAGATTCCTTGATGCACAGAGCAGCAGTGGCTGAGATGCTTTATTGTTTAGAACCAAACAAGAAGGGCGAGGCAATCAAATTGATTGAGGAGTCTCCAAATAACCTTGTGTCGGGGTAAGTCTTGCTAATACAATACAACATGATACTTCTTAGATAATACTAGTAAAGGACAAAATATATTGCGTTATCCCCTTTTGGATTTTCTATTTTCTTAGTAAGGAAAGTATTCTAAAAAAGTGATGCTTTGTTATCAGCAATGGGCCACTTGGATCAGTTAGAGAGTGGAAGCTGAACGATTGTGTTGCAGTTCACAAAACATTGGGGGCTGTTTTTGATGATAATGACGCTGCATTAAGTGAGTTTATCGTTTTTTTTACTACCTTATCAAGTAGCTTCCCTGATTCGAAATTATAAACGCTAAAAAGAATGAAGCCTTAGTTCAAACTAGTTATCGAGTCTAAACGGATTTCAGGTTAAAACATGTCTTTTTATAACACGTCAAATGGGCCAATTGTATAGGGCTATTACCAAACAATATCTTGACAACGATTTCTAATCAAACGTTCTCCCTTAGCTATTAAGATGACTCATTCAGAAACCCAAGTCGACCCATTACTGAGTATATATGTGTCAGAATCGCCACTTCTAGTTCACACAATGGATTATCTATAATTCCATCAAGAAACCCAAGTCGACCCATTACTGAGTATATATGTGTCAGAGACCCAAGTCGACCCATTACTGAGTATATATGTGTCAGATTCGCCACTTCTAGCTCACTAACTTATCGATTTTGTAGGATGGAAAACCCGATGTGCGGAATACTTTCCTTACTCGACTTACTTCGAAGGTCAACAGTGTTCTACTCATGCCGCAAACAAAGATTGCAAACAAGCACACACAGAAAATGGTTCTATTGAATCCTTTCCATCAAATGGAAAGGTAGAAAAGCTTGACGCATTAAAGAATCTTACAATCTAAACAACACAAACATATGGATCATCTCTTGGGTATAACCTAAATGACAAGACCATCAATTAAAGGGACAAAACCATGACACGGGTTTGGTACAAAAAGAACATCGCAGCTGACCCAGATACAGAAAAAGGACAAAAAAACCATAATTACCCTTTAGTTGTGTCCATCCTCCATTTGTTTATGGGATGATTCCTTTGAAAATGTGTATACTTTTAGTTTCTCTACCGTACTCAAAATGTTTTTCTAGAGCCGCTTTCTATTAGGATTTTTCATTCGGTAGATGACAGTCGTTGAGAGAGTTAATAATACCTCATGAGTATGTATTGTACTTTTGTAAAAATGCTATAAATTTTTGGCATTGAATATTTTTGTTGCTATAAACATGTTGACATGTCAACATTTTTTTCCAAGTGTTTATGTGGGGTCTTTTGGATTTTATGTTGATGCTGGAGTTCACGTTATTAGAGGATATATGTTAGTGTTAGTCAAAGTAATTTATGTTAGTCAAAGTTGTCAGTCAAAGTAATTAATGTTAGTCAAAGTTATTTACGTAATAGGCCCAAGCCTGGTTTGTGGGTTTAGGGTATTAGGGTTTTTACCATTATAAATAATAGTCATTAATAAAATTATACATACGGGGTTTTTATCATTCCAAAATGGTATCAGAGACTTTGGTACGATCTTGAGACCTACTCGGTCATCAAGCCGTCACCGCTGCTGCTCTATCACCCCGTCACTCTACCAAGCCGTAATGAAGTCGATTTGCGGTTTGATTATCTCTGTGGTTCTTCTTGTTTGTTAAGGTGCTGACATGATCAATTATTTGGTGATGATGATATCGGTGTTGGATGGAATGTTGGGTTTAATGAGTTGATTCCTATGGAAGAAATATTGTGACCAAGTCTAAGGGAAGGAGTGATGAGAAAGCTAAAGAGAAGATTTTGTGTTCTGTCATTGGTGGTTTTGGTGTTGACTCTGCAACTCTATCATTATAGTTATTTAATTGTTTTTTTATGTCGAATCCAGGGTATTAATTCCCGAGACGACTTTTGTTGGTGTCGAATCTAGGGTTCTTATTCCCGAGACGACTGTTTGGGATACTTTGGTTTATCCTTCGGATACTTTGGTTATCCGTAAACAAAAATTAGAATAGGGGATACTTTGGGTTATCTCGTTTTATTTTGGTTTATTGTTTTATTTTGCTTTCTTAATTTTCTTCTTCAGTCCGAGCTTTCGCGATTTCGCCACTCGGACTGCGGGGGAGTATTAGAGGATATATGTTAGTGTTAGTCAAAGTAATTAATGTTAGTCAAAGTTGTTAGTCAAAGTTATTTATGTAATAGGCCCAAGCCCAGTTTGTGGGTTTAGGGTATTAGGGTTTTCACCATTATAAATAATGGTCATTAATAAAATTATACCTACGGGATTTTCATTGTCTAACAAGCACGTGGCTAGTACATGGCGAGCATTTGGGTAGGCGAGTAAATTAATTTGCTCGATAAGTAGATTTTAGTATTGAGAGAAAATAGTGTCGATTTTGATTATTGAGTTTGATATGTGTAGCTTTTATTTCATGAGGCCCAATCAGTGTACTACCTTTTTGGTATAGGCGTCACAAGTCGTTCTGGCCACACATATATAGATTAGTAGGTAGTTTGATATTATCATCAACATTTCTTATTCTTATTCATATTTTTTTCATCGGGGGCATCTTAAGAGTACAAATTTGGTTCTCAAGTAATGGCTGAGGTGTTAGGTTGTGTCACTAGTCTTGTAGCTAAGATTCCGGAAAAGCTTATTGCGGAGCCTGGGCGTCATCTGGGATATGTGCTATACTATAAAAACTACATTGAAAGTCTTCAGCAACAAGTCGACAAGTTGATCGTCACATCAAAAGGAATCACTATACAAGTTGAAGATACAAAAAGAAATGGTAAAGTTATTGCACCTGAGGTGGACCAGTGGTTTAGAAATGTTGAACTCGTTTTTGATGATTCTACCAAATTTCTCAACGATGAAGTTCAAGAAAGAAAGAGTATATGGAATGGTTGGTTTCCAAACATTAAAAAACGTTACTACGTATATGTTATGCAAGAAGGCAAAGAAGAAGACAAAACAGATTGTCGCGTTAAAAACTAAAGTTCCCGACAAGATATCCTATCAAGCACCTCCACCAGCAGTGGGAGACATATCATCTGGAGATTTTATAAACTTTGAATCTAGAATACCTACCATCAATCATTTGATGAACTTTTTAAAGGACGATATGAAACAAATTATCAACATATGTGGTATGGGAGAATCAGGAAAGACAGTAATGGTGAAGGAAGTTGCTAGGCGCGTAGAAGCGGAAAAAATGTTTGATGAGATCATAATGGCAGTGGTGTCAAAAGAACATGATCTGATGACGGTTCGAGAAGATCTTGCAAAATGGTTGGGCCTAAGATTTAAAACAACGACTCAAGAAGGAAGGGCTCATGAACTATGGAAACGGCTTCTACAAAACAAGAAGAGAACTCTTGTCATACTTGATGATGTTTGGAAACATATTCACTTGAAGAGTATTGGAATTCCATTTGAAAACGAATACAATAACTGCAAAGCAATTTTGACGTCACGGAGCAAAGATGCATGTGAAGCAATGGAATGCCATGACATTCTAACACTCGACATATTGACAGAATCAGAAACCTGGAGTTCCCTTAGAGAGGTGGTTGGTGATTTGCAACAAAATGAT